>CAMZMU010000013.1:2615878-2740044 GCA_947311845.1 Poa pratensis | reverse complement strand
TCGAAGATATACAACCTAACGAAGACTACGTGCTCAATTGTCACCCAACACAAGAAGGACGCTAGCTCAATTGCTTTTTGTGGGCAACGGATTTGCACAAGAGTTAACACTCACGCTCACTTGGCGGTCTTAGCTTTGTCGCAACCTACAAGAGATGAGACTTGGCACCACTTGATTCTTTTCTTTCTCTTTCTTTCTTTTTTTTTTGATTTTTGCTTTTTGACGATGATTCCTTCTCTTTTGCTAGTGCCAAGCTCTCTAACGATACACACTCGCCAAACTTGAAGACAAACACTCACACGTGCAATGCCTCGCAATATCACCGAGCTAGTCCAATAGGTTAAGTTTCGCGAAAGGAAGACTCACAACGGAAATGATGGTGGGGAATGTCGAGTCCTTGCGGCGTCGTCACTTGGCGTTGATGAAGTCGCTGCGGAAGCTTGTCGATGTCGTAGACGTGTGGAACACACCAGCGAAGGACCCAAACACCAAAGGAGAATTGCCAAAATGAACCGAGGAAAAGAAAAAAATTTCTGAAAAATTTGGCCCTGGCGGTAGTACCGCTTAAGGCTGAGTACCGCTGTCAACTTTTCTGCTCGAATTTTGTGCGATTTTGGGCTCCAAAACTTCCTCGAATCCGTGGGGAAATGGCAAATTGAGGCTAGGGAACGCCAACAAAGGTGGAGGGGGTCCTAAAGCAACAGATCCATGGACAAAAACTACCAAAAACGCAACGAATCGACAGATCGGCTCGAATCAAGGCAAGGCTATTTTTGGTGGAATTTTCGAATTTCTCAAAACGAAGAAAAATTTGGTGGATTTCGGTGGAAACACAAATCAAATCCGTGTCAACCTAGAGCTCTGATACCATATGATGCGGTAGGTCCCGATTTTCACGGATTTGTGAGGAGGGAAGGATGAACACGAAAACACGTGAAGAACGATGAACACAAAGAGGGGAAATCAAACACACAAGGTAAATAGCAAGTAGCAACCCGGCAAGAATCGACTGGTAACAAATCCCCGAGGGCAGCCCCCAATCCTCCTCTCCCAAGCACACCTTACTCTTAGGATTGTTTGTCCAATTGGTCAATCCAACCAACCCAATCTACACTCTAAGAGGGAAGATTAGCAAGTAATCGCAACTACAAGCGGAGCCTTGGTATCCACGCAGGGATCTTCTCCTCAAGAGGAGGCCTTGGTTCATCTCCACATGTGGAGGTCTTGATTCATCTCCATAGGAGGAAAGAGACACTTTGAGAAGAAGGAGCAAGGCTCTACTTTAGTTCCCAAATCATAGTCTAACCCTAGATCTAGTCCAAGGAGTCCTATTTATAGTCTAGATCCAAAACGAGGCGAAAGGATAAGGTTACACGGGCCTCTGCCCGAACTGCTCCCGCACTGGCGGTAGTACCGCTGGGTTAGCCGGTGGTACCGCCAGTGCGGGAGGGCTTCACGCATCCCACGTCCCCGGTACCGACCAGTACCGCCGGTACCGCTGGCGGTACCGGGTAAGGGGTCCGACAGGTGGTTCTGGCGGTAGCGCGGGGCGGTGGCGAGGAGTACCGCTGGCGTGGAATCTTCGCCATCCCACGTCGCCGGTACCGGTCGGTACCGCTGCCGGTGCCGTGGAGGTACCGCCGGCGTGGGGCGTGGTCGCGCTGACTGGGCCAGGGGCGGTAGTACCGCTTATCCCAGCGGTAGTACCGCCGCCTGGGGATTCTTCTCCCTCCTTTTCTTCTTCTTCTCATCGCCTTGACTCGATCCTTGTCCATCTTCATGCGTCGCCTCTTGGCCATCTTCATAGGGGTCTTCAGGTCCACCATAGCTGAGCACACACAAGGTATCGGAATGAAGTAGCAACCCATTCAAAGGAGTGTCGAGATCACACATAGATAGGAGTGAATTCACCTTATCATGGAGAGCTTTGACTCTTGCTCTTGTCATGGGCCATTGATGTGTTGGTGTTGTGTGCCTAGGTTGCACTACATCATCTCCCCCCCCTTGGAAAAGAGTCGTCCTCGACTCTTCGTCCTCATCATCACTTGGGTTTCCAAGTAAGGCGAGATGTCGGCACGTTGAAGGTGTCATGAACGCCGTACTTGGACTTGGATATGTCGATCTTGTATGCATTGTCGTTGATGCGCTTGATAACCTTGAAAGGCCATCTCCTCTTGGCGCGAGCTTAGACTTTCTCTCATCGGGAAGCGGTCCTTGCGTAGATGTAGCCAAACAAGGTCTCCTTCTTCAAAGATCATGGGCGCTTGTTCTTGTTCATCTTCGTAGCATGGTCTTCGTTGTGCTTCTCAAGCGTGGCCCTTGTGTCTTCGTGAGTTTCTTCATGTAAGCGGCGCTTGTCGAAGTCCATGTTACTTGCTCACGGAGTGGAAGTGGTAGCATGTCGAGCGCGGTGTAGGGGTTGAGCCATAGACGACCTCGAAGGGTGTTCTCTTTGTTGCGCGATGTAGTGCTCGATTGTAGGCGAACTCGGCGTGTGGGATGCACTCTTCCCAATTCTTCAAGTTAGGCTTGATCAACACACGAAGGAGTGTGGAAGGCTTCGGTTCACCACTTCGGTTTGGCCATCGGTTTGAGGGTGGTATGCGGTGGAGAATAGTTGCTTGATTCCCATCTTGGCCATCAAAGTCTTCCAAAAATAGCTCACGAACTTGGTGTCACGATCCGACACAATGGTCTTGGGCACTCCATGAAGACGGCGATTTCCCTGAAAAACAAAGTAGCAATGTGTGAAGCATCGTCGCTCTTGTTGCAAGGTATAAAGTGTGCCATTTTAGAGAAGCGATCAATGACGACAAAGATGGAATCCTTGTTTGTTTTAGTGCGTGGGAGTCCTAAGACAAAATCCATAGCTATATCGGACCATGGGTGATGTGGAATAGGCAAAGGTGTGTATAACCATGAGAGTTTAGAGTAGACTTAGCTTTGAGACATGTTGAACATCGTCGCACCAAGCGGTTCACATCCTACATCCTTGGCCAATAGTAGTTTGTGGAGAGCATGCAAAGGTCTTGTCACGTCCAAAGTGACCCATGAGTGATCCTCCATGAGATTCCTTCAAAAGGACCAAACGAAGCGAAGACTCGGGTATACATAGTTTGTTAGCCTTAAACAAGAAACCTTTGTGCAAATAGAAATCACCAATTCCTTTGTGCTCCGAACATTGAGCGAAAATGTCTCCAAAGAAAGCATCGGTAGCATACAACTCTTTAATCTCATCCAAACCCAAGACACTAATGTCAAGACGTGTAAGTAGGTTGGCCTTGCGGGATAGAGCATCCGCGACCACATTGTCTTTACCTTTCTTGTATTTGATTACAAAAGTGAAAGACTCAATGAACTCAACCCACTTAGCATGTCTTTTGTTCAAATTTGTTTGACTTTTCAAATATTTCAAGGATTCATGGTCGGAATGAATGACAAATTCCTTAGGACGAAGGTAATGTTGCCACACATCCAAAACACGAACCAAAGCAAATAACTCTTTGTCATAAATGGGGTAATTCAAGCGAGCTCCATCTAGTTTCTCACTATGGTATGCGATGGGTCTACCATTTTGCATAAGCACTCCACCAATGCCCAATCCACTTGCATCGCATTCAATCTCAAATGTCTTAGAGAAATCCGGAAGGGCAAGGAGTGGTGCTTCGGTTAATAACCGTTTGAGCTCATTGAAAGCAAAATCATGTGCATTGCCCCAAATGAAAGGTACATTCTTCTTTGTAAGTTCATGGAGGGGGCAAGCAATTGTGGAAAAATCCTTGATGAAACGGCGGTAAAATCCGGCAAAACCAAGAAAACGTCTCAACTCCTCAAGTGATGTCGGAAAAGGCCAAGTCCGAATTGCTTGTATCTTGCATCATCACTTCAACTCCATCCGAAGAAACAACAAAACCCAAGAAAACAAGTTTGTTGGTGGCAAAAGTGCACTTAGAAAGATTTGCATAAAGCTTTTCATTGCGAAGAACCAACAAAACTTGAGCAACATGAGAAGTGTGCTCTTCCAAAGACTTGCTATAGATAAGGATGTCGTCAAAGTATACCACAACAAATTTCCAATGAAAGGACGCAAAACATGATTCATGAGACGCATAAAAGAAAGGTGCATTGGAAAGACCAAATGGCATGACGAGCCACTCATAAAGACCAAGCTTAGTTTTAAATGCGGTCTTCCATTCATCACCTTCACACATGCGTATTTGGTGATATCCACTTTTAAGATCAATTTTGGAGAATATAGCGGAACCACAAAGCTCATCGAGCATATCATCAAGTCGAGGGATAGGATGGCGATACCGAACGGTTATGGCGTTGATGGGGCGACAATCCATGCAAAGGCGAAGAGTGTTGTCGTGCTTGGGTACCAAGATGACGGGCACGGCACACGGACTCAAGCTCTCGCGGATGTGTCCCATGGCAAGAAGTTCTTGTATTTGCCGCTCGATCTCCTTTGTTTCTTCGGGGTTGGTGCGGTAAGGAGCGCGGTTTGGTAGCGGTGCGCCGGGAACAAGGTCGATGCGGTGCTCGATTCCGCGTAGAGGAGGTAGTCCCGGGGCACTCTTGAGGGAAACATCTTCAAAGTCCTTCAAAAGAGACAACAAAGAAGGAGGAAGGTTTGTGAAAGTGTTAGTCATAGAAACTTCACCCTTGCATATGAGCACATAGTGTAGGGTGGATGGGTTTTCTCTCAACTCCCTCATCTCTCTCTTTGTGGCAAATAGTGTAAGTTTTGTGGGAACTCTCTTTGAAGTGTCACACTCATTTGGCTTGTGGCTCTCACTCACTTTATGGGTGGCTCTCGCTCACCACTCATCTCACTAGACGAACGATCTTGTTGTGCCCTTGCAATGTCTTGGCGTTGTCGGCGATGACTTGACTTGGTGTCATGGGACGAAGGACGAAGGTCTTGTCGTTGTTCTTGAAGCTATAGTAGTTTGTCCTTCCATCATGCATAGCACCCTTGTCAAATTGCCATGGACGCCCAAGGAGTAAGTGACAAACGTTCATAGGCACAACATCACAATCAACCGTATCTTCATAGGCTCCAATCTTGAAGGACACTTGCACCATGTGTTGAATCTTGACGGCTCCGGTATCACTCAACCATTGCACATGGTAAGGATGTGGGTGCTTCTTGAACTTCAAGTTGAGCTTATCACAAAGTTCTTTGCTCGCTAGGTTGTGGCAACTTCCACCATCTATGATGACCTTGATGGACTTTCCATTGATCCCGCTCTGTTGAAACAAGTTGCATCTTTGGTCTTCTTCTACTTGAACATTGGTGGTTAAGCTCTTGCCACAACCAAGGAAGGGTTTGTTGTCGCCATCACAATAGATCTCACTTTCTTCTTCTTGAGCACTTTGCATTGTGGCGACCTTGTTCAAAGCATTGTACTCATCTTCACTCATAGATTCATACTCTCCCATGTCATTGATGATCATGACCTTCTTGTTGGTGCACTCAAAAGATTTGTGCCCTTGTCCGCCGCACTTGTAACATTGCAAGAGTCTTGTGCCGGACGAAGATCCTTGAGGCGCCTTGGAGAGGGAGGTACTTTCTTGAAAGGTTGAGGCGCTTGAGGTCGATGTAGAGACTCTTGGAGGACCTCGAGTGTTCGCTTGAGGAAGAGCTTGTGAAGGTGTAGGAGTTGACGAAGAAGGCTTGTTGGCGTAGAATGCCTTTGTCTTGAGGTATTTGAGCTCTTCAAGCACGTGGCGCTCGGCCTTGGAAGCTTGATGTACTAGCTCAACCAAAGAGGCATATGGTTGGAACTCCACGATCTTCTTGATGGATAGTTGAGGCCATTCATGAAACGAGCCATGGATTGCTCTTCGTACTCGTTGACATTGGCTCTCATCATGGAGATTTCCATTTCCTTGTAGTACTCGTCAACCGACTTCAACCTTGCTTCAACTCTTGCAACTTCTTGTATAAGTCTCTAGTGTAATGGCTTGGCACGAAGCGCTTGTACATGGTTTCTTTCATTTCAACCCAAGTGTCAATTGGTTGTTGGTGGTTAGCGACGCGAGCATCTTGATTGTTGTCCCACCACCACAAAGAGCATACTCTTCAAACTCCATCGAGGCTAAGGCAACCTTCTTTTTGTCGGAGAAGCGTTGCACACGGAAGATCTTGTCAACCTTGAGTACCCATGAGAAGTAAGCTTCCGGATCACTTGTGCCGTAGAACTTGGGTATGTCAAAGCGGACGTTGGTCAAGTCATCATAGTCGTCACGTGGCCACCACGTGGGAATGCACGTCCACGTCTCCTTCGGTTGAGTCCATCACCATTGTGTTGGCTTGACTCGTTATCACTTGACTCGGAACGTTGGTGTTGGTGACGATCATGAGGAAGCTCTTGACGAGGCGCATGTTGAGGAGGTAGCTCTTGTTGAGGAACGGGTTGCTCGACATTGTTCGCATTGTCATGGTTTTGATGACGTGGCCTTGGAGGATGACGAGGGTGACGTCCTTGTTCACCAAAGTCATTCGCACCCCGCCATTGTCATTAGCCAATGGGTCATGACGATCACGTCGTGGCGGTGTGGTGATGGTATGCGTTCGCGACGATCATCATTTTGGTGAGGTTGTTCTTGATGCGCATTGGCATTGTTCGCGTGAAGATCATGTGGTTGTTCAACGATAGGAGGAGGTCGTTCATGGGCGTCGCTCCTTGAATCATGTGACGTTCTTGTCGAGGTTCATGACGTCCATGATGTGCTTGTGTCGACCTTGAGGTGCTTCTTGTACGGCTTGAGCGTGAAGGAGCTCGTTGTCGCGCAAGGTTGTTGATAGCTTCGGTCATCCGCTCCATGTTCGCATTGATTGCGTTGAAGTTGGCATCATGAGTTTGGAGACGGCGCTCGTAGCGGCCTAAGCCATCACGAACAAGGTGTCGAAGACCGACGAACTCGGATTGTGTGACATAGCCATGATCACCGCGAACTCCACCATGGATTTCCTCATCCGAGCTTGAGCTTCCGTTTGTACTTCCCCTAAACATTTTCTCAAGAAACAAGTGAGATGTGCGGTAAGGAAAACCAAGACAAACTATATCCCAAGTATAATGTGGCTTGAGAGGAGAGTATCCGGTTCTAACACCCAACACACACACTTATGAGGATAGGAAGGTATGAAGTGGCAAACGAAACAAGCAAACCCCGACAAGTATATTGTCAAAGGTAGAGAAAATCCACAATGATCAAATTACCAAAGAAACTCCAACCACAAAGTATCAAGAAACACACACAAAAGCGAATGATGGGGTTGGGCGACCAAAGGGCGAGCACTCGAAGATAGACAACCTAACGAAGACTACGTGCTCAAATGTCACCCAACACAAGAAGGACGCTAGCTCAATTGCTTTTTGTGGGCAACGGATTTGCACAAGAGTTAACACTCACACTCACTTTGGCGGTCTTAGCTTTGTCGCAACCTACAAGAGATGAACTTGGCACCACTTGATTCTTTTCTTTTCTCTTTCTTTCTTTTTTTTTTTTGATTTTTGCTTTTTGACGATGATTCCTTCTCTTTTGCTAGTGCCAAGCTCTCTAACGATACACACTCGCCAATACTTTGAAGACAAACACTCACACGTGCAATGCCTCGCAATATCACCGAGCTAGTCCAATAGGTTAAGTTTCGCGAAAGGTAGAAGGGCTCACAACGGAAATGATGGTGGGAATGTCGAGTCCTTGGCGGCGTCGTCACTTGGCGTTGATGAAGTCGCTGCGGAAGCTTGTCGATGTCGTAGACGTGTGGAACACACCAGCGAAGGACCAAACACAAAGGAGAATTGCCAAAACGAACCGAGGAAAAGAAAAATTCTGAAAATTTGGCCCTGGCGGTAGTACCGCTTAAGCTGGCGGTAGTACCGCTGTCAACTTTTCTATTTTCTGCTCGAATTTTGTGATTTTGGGCTCCAAAACTTCCTCGAATCCGTGGAAATGGCAAAATTGAGGCTAGGGAACGCCAACAAAGGTGGAGGGGTCCTAAAGCAACAGATCCATGGACAAAAACTACCAAAAACGCAACGAATCGACAGATCGGCTCGAATCAAGGCAAGGCTATTTTTGGTGGAAATTTTCGAATTTGTCAAAGACGAAGAAAAAATTGGTGGATTTCGGTGGAAACACAAATCAAATCCGTGTCAACCTAGAGCTCTGATACCATATGATGCGGGTAGGTCCCGATTTTCACGGATTTGTAGGAGGGAAGGATGAACACGAAGAACACGTGAAGAACGATGAACACAAAGTGGGGAAATCAAACACACAAGGTAAATAGCAAGTAGCAACCCGGCAAGAATCGACTGGTAACAAATCCCCGATGGCAGCCCCAATCCTCCTATCCCAAGCACACCTGACTCTTAGGATTGTTTGTCCAATTGGTCAATCCAACCAACCCAATCTACACTATAAGAGGGAAGATTAGCAAGTAATCGCAACTACAAGCGGAGCCTTGGTATCCACGCAGGGATCTTCTCCTCAAGAGGAGGCCTTGGTTCATCTCCACATGTGGAGGTCTTGATTCATCTCCATAGGAGAAAGAGACAATTTGAGAAGAAGGAGCAAGGCTCTACTTTAGTTCCCAAATCATAGTCTAACCCTAGATCTAGTCCAAGGAGTCCTATTATAGTCTAGATCCAAAACGAGGCGAAAGGATAAGGTTACACGGGCCTCCTGCCCGAACTGCTCCCGCACTGCGGTAGTACCGCTGGGTTAGCCGGTGGTACCGCCAGTGCGGGAGGGCTTCACGCATCCCACGTCCCCGGTACCGACCAGTACCGCCGCTGGTACCGCTGGCGGTACCGGGTAAGGGGTCCGACAGGTGGTTCTGGCGGTAGCGCGGGGCGGTGGCGAGGAGTACCGCTGGCGTGGAATCTTCGCCATCCTACGTCGCCGGTACCGGTCGGTACCGCTGCCGGTGCTGCTGGAGGTACCGCCGGCGTGGGGCGTGGTCGCGCTGACTGTGGCCAGGGGCGGTAGTACCGCTTATCCCAGCGGTAGTACCGCCGCCTGGGGATTCTTCTCCCTCCTTTTCTCTTCTTCTTCATCGCCTTGACTCGATCCTTGTCCATCTTCATGCGTCGCCTCTTGGCCATCTTCATAGGGGTCTTCAGGTCCACCATAGCTGAGCACACACAAGGTATCGGAATGAAGTAGCAACCCATTCAAAGGAGTGTCGAGATCACACATAGATAGGAGTGAATTCACCTTATCATGGAAGCTTTGACTCTTGCTCTTGTCAATGGGCCATTTGATGGTGTTGGTGTTGTGTGCCTAGGTTGCACTACTCAGAGGGTGATCTGATCTGTTTGCTTTCCACAGTTATGCCATCGATGAGGACGTCGTCCCTGTCGCGCCGTCACCATCCACTCACTAGTAGAAACAAGGCCTTCGGATCTGACCTTTAGTCCCGGCCATATTTGGAACCGGGACGATTGTGACCATTAGTCCCGGTTCCAACGGCTGGCACGCCGGCCAGTTCCATACCGGGTCGTAGGGGACCTTTAGTCCCGGTTCACCAACCGGGACAAAATAGGTCGCGGCAGGCAGTCGCAGGGTGGGGCTCAGCGCTAGTCCCGGTTGGTGATACCAACCGGGACTAAAGCCTCCTCTATCATCTTCCTGCCCGAGCCATCTCCATTTTTCCTGCTCGAGACAACTCCATTTTTCTCCTCTGCTTCCTCTCCCGAGCTCGAGTTCATCCCCACTAAAATCCACAAGATTCCATCTATCCAAGGTTAGCAACTTCATCCTTTCATTCGGCATTGCTAGTTTAGCTCATTTCATTGCTAGTTTAGCTCATTTCATATTTCTAGTGCTAGCTAGGTGTTTGATGAAATGCCTAAGCTAAGCTAGTTAGGAGTTTATTTGTTCTATATGCAATTTGAGCTCAAATTAAATTATGATTTGTGGGTTTTAGTGCCGTCCCGTCCCCGTCCTCACCGGCGTCGATCGCCCGCGCTGTCCCGTCGCCGGCACCACCTTGGTGAGCCTCTTGTTTTTATCTTTTTTTTTTAAAAATTCTTACTTGTATGATTTAGATGCATAGTTATTACTTGTATAATTTTCTTACTTGTATGATTATTTGTTATATGTATAGTGCCATGGTTTTGATATCTGTCCCCATCGGCTCTCGTCCGGTCTATGATTCGAATGTGGTATATATTATCTTTTATAACTATTTATTTCATTTCGTATTTATGACAATTATGGCGACCAACACTTGACATAGATATTTTTATCTAGGAGGTATGTGAACCGGAAATTCCAACTGACCCTCTTGTCGAGAAGTTAAATTTAGTTGAAAAAGAAAACGATGATTTGAAAGAAAAATTGAAAACAATTGAAGAAGAGAAGATGAAATTGGAGTTGTATCTTGCCGATGTCGTCGATGATCACAAGATCAAGATGGATGCAATGCGCTTAAAGATTAGAAAGATTAGAAAAAATGCCATTAATAAAGAGGCTTGGTATCATTATGCTGTCGGATCAATGGTTACCTCACATTTGTTGTTGCATTTAAATGCATTAGATAGTTGTACGTTAGTTTCAATGTATGTTTTATGATAAACTATGTATGAACTTTATGTATATATTTTTGCAATAATAAATTTGGTCACTACTCTATTTTGGTTTTAATGTGATAAACTTGTATTAATTAATTTGGTTAGTTCTCTATTCATGATGTAGTGTAATTGGTTTTTGATATACTTATATAATGCAGATGAGCCGACAATGGATGTACGGTGACCGACGCAGTCCCGAGTTCATTAATGGCCTACATAATTTTCTCCGTGTGGCTGAGGCAAACAAGCGGAATGGTTTTATTTGTTGTCCATGTAGTGTCTGTAAGAATACGAAGGATTACTCTTCCTCAAAAACCCTTCACTTCCACCTGTTGCAGTCCGGTTTCATGTCCGGCTATAATTGTTGGACCAAGCACGGAGAAAGAGGGGTTATAATGGAAGACAATGAAGAAGAAGAGGATGACAACTATCCTATCACTAGTAGGGAAGCGCCTTTCTGTGGCGCACCAAAAACTGTTTCTGTGGCGCATGGTTGGTGCGCCACAGAATCACTCGCCACAAAAATATTATTTCTGTGGCGCACGGAACCATGCGCCACAGAAAGTATACAATTCTGTGGCACACCTCCAGATGCGCCACTAAATTATTGTCCATGCGCCACAGAAAGAATTTCGATTATTTGCTGTATTTGAAAATAATGTATCTGTGGCGCAGTTTGTTCGTGCGCCACAGAAATGGTGCACCACAAAATTATTTACCGTGCGGCACTAAATTATTTGCTGTATTATCGATTATTTGCTGTATTTGACAATAATATAGGTATATTATAGAATTTTTACAGAAAATAATAGAAACAGTAATATATTTTGACACAGTATTAAAACAGACTGATAAATATGTACATCACCACTTAGAGCCCGAGATATACATACATATTAGTACAAGCATATGCATTTAACATTGGCATATGCATTGGGATAAGTCGTAGTACAAGCATATGCATTTAACATTGGCATATGCATGAAAATAAAACATTAGTCTTAACCAAATACAGTGGAAACATCAGTCTACATAGATAAGTGAACAAGTCAACATAAAACTAGTACGGAAAGCAGTGGACAAGTCGCTCTATGTGTCGTCGTCCCTAGGCCTATCCAGCTGAGCCCAGTACATCGGATCTGCGGGGTCATCAGTGTCCTCGCTCCCCCACGGCTGACCCGAAAGAGTGCGGAACGGAGGTATGCCGTCCGCCTATTCCCTCGACCCAGTGCCTAGGGTCGTTGTGATGATAAGCATCGGGGTTCGGCGGCCCGAACATCCGCAATAGCTGCTGCTCCGACTCCTGCCACACCTGGTGCCGCAGCTGCTGCCGCTCCTCGACGCCTGCTGCCGCTCCTGCTGCCGCTTCTGCCGCTGCTGCTCAGAGTCGGAATCCCAGTCCTTCTCCCATTCCTCCTCCTGCTGCTCTCCTCCTGCTGCTCCTCCTCCGCCCAGATCCCAAGAGAAGTGATGTCGTCGTCAGTGGACCGGCACCGTGGGAAGGACCGGTGCCGTACGAAGGACCAGCACCGTCAAAAGGACTAGCGCCGAACTGCTGGTAGGACATCAAGTTTGGCTCGTTGCAGGAGATGCCTCACATACGGGTCGTCCTGGGGGCGTGCGTTGCGACGTGCGATCTGCGCCTCAGCCAACCTGTGCTCCATCTCCTTGGCCATTTCCACCTGTCTGATCCCATCCGGTATGAACTCATTCACACTGGCGATCCGCTGGGTAGTTCAGATCCTTATCTTCTCTTATCACCGTACTCGTGTACGGCGAAATAATCATAGGCGCGCGCCGCCTCCTCCGTGTATTAAACTGCCCAGCCCAGTGCTTCCTCTTGTTGATATGGATCTGACATCCATACACGTACCGACCAAGCTTCTTCCTATAGCACGCCCTCACACCTTAAACCCGGCCATTCCGTGAAACTAAAACATATTAAAAACAAATTCATTAGAATCAAAAAAACAAACTACACAATGTGGAAATTACACAATATAAACCAATGAACAGAACTAAAATTATTTTTAGCAAACTCATGACAAAATTATATTCATGCATGTAGGGACATTGATCAAATATGCAAAAGTAAACTAATACATCTTGATCCATGAATAATTTGGTACATTTTATTTAACCCTAATACATCGCGAATAATATCACTAATACATGAACCTCTGAAACTAACTTCGACCGGGTCCTGAGCCCGGGGTGCTGAGCCGCGGGCTGCTGCGCATCCAAAGATAAGGAACCCTCACAGGGTCATAGCTCACGTGATGAGGAGGAACCCTCTGAAGAAACGACCATCCATTGTTGTACTGCCTATCCAACAATTCATGTAGCGACGGACGTGCTCGTCCTCCTCCCGATACGGCGACGTACCACCTCCTCGGGGGCCGGCTCCCTCTGCACCGAGCATGGCCCACGCGACCGCCACCAAAGAAGATCCGGGTCGACGACGTCACCCGGATTCCTCACCAAGATACGCTTCCCGGAAGGTAGCACCTCCCAGTGCCAGCCCGGCGGAGTCCAGTCGCGGACATCGCCCCTCTGGTCCAACAGTGACATCGTCGCCGAGAACAATAAACTAAAACACAATTTTTAAGTAGCAAGCAAATTTAAATAAAGTACAAATTCATAGCAACTATCAATAACATAGTACCATATCAAATTAATATCAAACAACACAATTTTCAAACTCATTTTTAGCAATGTGAAAATTACACAATATAAACCAACAATGAACACAACTAAAATTATCTACAATCTAAGCTACACAACTATATGTCCTATTTTTAGCAAAGTCATGCCAAAATTCACGAATTTTTTTGGCATGACCTTTGCTAAAAAGGGACATATGGAGTACCCGAATTTGCCAGAACGGAAGTTAATCGACGTTCCGGCAAACTCAAGGGCCTCATGGGTACCTGCAGACATTTCACAAATCATATGTCCTATTTTTAGCAAAGTCATGCCAAAATTCACGAAATATTTTGGCATGACCTTTGCTAAAAAAGGGACATATGGAGTACCCGAATTGCCGGAACGGAAGTTAATCGACGTTCCGGCAAACTCAAGGGCCTCTCGGGGTACCTGCAGACATTTCACAAAACATCCATCTCGGCCGGCATCTCCACGACACGATGGTCGGAGCACAAACAACCACGACACGATGGTCGTGGTAGCACAGATCAACACAAGCACACACAACTTCTCGATCGGGGTACCAATAGCTCACCAAAGGGCGTCTTCTTGAACTTGAAGCACACACAAGAACTTCTAGCACACACAAGAACCTCCGAAGCCGTATATAGTACAAGGTATTGTACATACTCTCCTTTAACATGACATCGTTTAAATCATAGGCACATGGAACAGATAATAGACCATTTAGCAAAGATCATACATAAAAAGGTGCCTCATATGAAGAGTGCACATCAAGAACTTCCAAGTGTCGGAACTAAAGGACCAAGAGAAATCTATAATCAATGTTGTTATACATGTCAGTAGGTCATTTAGACCATCACTCGAAATGATAATGCACATGAGTCTAATCATTGGCACAATCAATGGAACAAGCACACACACGATGTAAGAGTCAAACCTAGCTATCCTATGAAATGATGTTTCACAGCGATGACTCTGATTCAGAAACAGTAGCGTGGCCCTGAGCCTAAGCTTGACAGAAACTACAGGCCGACAGTGCGACGCCGTCAATCTTTGGCCCATTTTTTACATTCGTTCTATAGGTTCGGTCATGCTCAGGCTCAGAGTCAACCTAGCTATACTGTGATCAGAGTCATCGGTGTAATACAATAGAAGCTCATATATCATTGTCAAAACAAGGCAAAAAGAGTACCTACAAGACCATGTTCTAATACAAGCACTCAAATTGTATATATTACAAGGTATTTTAGATACTCTTTCCCTTTAACATGACATAGTTTAAATCATCGGCCTATAGTCATATACAAGAACATGGGTAAAAGGATAAAAAGATGTACAACAATATGGATAAAAAGATGAATAAAAAGAAATGATTTCCCGATGTTCCCGATTTTCCCGATGTTCCCGATGTTTCCGATTTTCCCGATGTTCCCGATGTTCCCGATTTTCCCGATGTTCCCGATATTCCCGATTTTCCCGATGTTCCCGATGTTCCGATTTTCCCGATGTTCTCGATGTTCCCGATTTTCCCGATGTTCCCGATATTCCCGATTTTCCGATGTTCCCGATGTTCCCGATTTTCCCGATGTTCCCGATATTCCCGATTTTCCCGATGTTCCCGATGTTCCCGATTTTCCGATGTTCCCGATGTTCCCGATATTCCCGATTTTCCCGATGTTCCGATGTTCCCGATTTTCCCGATGTTCCCGATATTCCCGATTTTCCCGATGTTCCCGATGTTCCCGATTTTCCCAATGTTCCCGATGTTTCCGATTTTCCGATGTTCCCGATGTTCCCTATTGTGAACAAATTTTTAGGTTTGGCAATTTCAACAAATTTTAAAAATAGGAGCATTACATGAGTTTTTCTTACTCTATTTCCACAACTAACAATATACATGTTTCACTAAATTTCACAAGCAAATACACTAGTAAATAATGCAACCACACAACCAAAATATAGCAAAATATAACAACAACTACACAAGCAAATAAATTCACTAAATTTCACTATGTAGCAAATTATTTTTAGTTGAAACCTAGCAGAGATTTCAGGGAGCGAGGAGGAGGAGGGTGGGCGTCGGTGGCTACCTGAACCGGCGGAGCGGGGAAGCAGGGTCGGAGGCGGAGCGGTCGACGACGAGCTCGACCGCGACGGCGGCCGCGGCGAGGAGTGCGAGCGGCGAATTGAGGAGGCCGGCGGTGGCGATTCGCGGGGAAGGAGGTGGGGAGGGCTGGGGCGGTGGCGCGGGAAGGTAGGTGGGGAGGGTTGGGGGCGCGTCGAGGGGGAGGAGCGGCGGCGTGGAGGTTGCGCGGCGGCGCGGTGTCGCGTGGGCCGGGGTTGGGATGAGAGTACCTACAAGTGTGGATAGGGTTGGACTGGCCGCGCGAGCCAAAAATGATTAAGTGTCGGAATTCTGTGGCGCACGGGCTCCGGTGCGCCACAGAAACATGAGTGTCTGTGGTGCACGGGACAGGGTGCGCCACAGAATGGACACCCAGGCAAACATTGATGTGGGGCCCACCGTATTTTAGTGGCGCATCGTCCCACGTGCGCCACAAAATATCATGTTTCTGTGGCGCACCCTAATTCATGCGCCACAGAAATGTCACCAGATTTTCCTGGATGCGGGACCCACCACATTTCTGTGGCGCATGGATTGCTGCATGCGCCACAGTAATCTGTGGCGCATTTATCTGGTGCGCCACTGAACTTTTTTCTGTGGCGCACGGCTTAACGGTGCGCCACAAAAAGGCGTTCCATAGAAAGCCACTTCCCTACTAGTGTATGTTCCCTGAACACGGTGGTACTACAATGGGGGAAGAAGCTGAAGAAGAGGCCATTGTTGATGAGCCCCCGCTGATGATCTTGGTCGGGCCATTCTTGATGCAGAGATAAACTGCGGAAGTGAAAACGAGAAGTTAAAGTTGGAACGCAGTTAGAGGATCACAAAAAATTGTTGTACCCAAATTGCGAAGATTGCCAGAAAAAGCTGGGTACAACACTGGAATTGCTGCAATGGAAGGCAGAGAATGGTGTATCTGACAAGGGATTTGAAAAGTTGCTGAAAATATTAAAGAAGATGCTTTCAAAGGATAACGAATTGCCCCCCAGTACGTACGAAGCAAAGAAGGTTGTCTGCCCTCTAGGATTAGAGGTGCAGAAGATACATCCATGCATTCATGATTGCATCCTCTACCGTGGTGAGGAGTACGAGAATTTGAATGCATGCCCGGTATGCGGTGCATTACGGTATAAGATCAGCCGAGATGGTCCGGGTGATGTTGAGGGCGAGCGCCCCAGGAAGAGGGTTCCTGCCAAGGTGATGTGGTATGCTCCTATAATACCACGGTTGAAACGTTTGTTCCAAAATAAAGAGCATGCCAAGTTGTTGCGATGGCACAAAGAAGACCGTAAGAAAGACGTGATGTTGAGACACCCGCTGATGGGTCGCAGTGGAGAAAAACCGATAGAGAGTTCAAGGACTTTGCAGGTGACGCAAGAAACTTAAGGTTTGGTCTAAGTACAGATGGCATGAATCCTTTGGGGAGCAGAGCTGCAGTCATAGCACCTGGCCTGTGACTCTATGTATCTATAACCTTCCTCCTTGGTTGTGCATGAAGCGGAAGTTCATTATGATGCCAGTGCTCATCCAAGGCCCGAAGCAACCCAGCAACGACATTGATGTGTACCTAAGGCCATTAGTTAAAAAACTTTTACAGTTGTGGCATGAAAAAGGTGTACGTGTGTGGGATGAGCACAAACAGGAGGAATTTGACCTACGAGCGTTGCTGTTTGTAACCATCAATGATTGGCCTGCTCTTAGTAACGTTTCAGGACAGACAAACAAGCGATACCATGCATGCACGCACTGTTTAGATGAGACTGAAAGTATATATTTGGATAAATGTAAGAAGAATGTGTACCTGGGGTATCGTCGATTTCTTCCGACCAGGCATCCCTTAAGAAAGAAAGGCAAGCATTTGAAAGGTGAGGCAGATCACCATAATAAGCCTACTCGCCGTAGTGGTGATGATATATATGGTATGGTCAAGGATTTAGAAGTAATCATTGGAAAGGGTCCTGGCGGACAATCTGTTCTGAATGACGCCGATGGACACGCACCCATGTGGAAGATGAAATCTATATTTAGGGAGCTACCCTATTGGAAAGTCCTAGAGGTCCGCTCTACAATCGACGTGATGCACGTGACAAAGAATCTTTGCGTGAACCTGTTAGGCTTCTTGGGCGTGTATGGGAAGACAAAAGATACACCGGAAGCACGGAAGGACCAGCAACATATGAACGAACGAGACGACCTGCATGCAGAGAAGTATCAAGGTCCTGCCAGCTACGCTCTTACCAGAGAAGAGAAGGAAATCTTTTTTGAAGTCCTGAGAAGTATGAAGGTCCCGTCTGGCTTCTCGTTGAATATAAAGGGAATAATAAATATGGCAGAGAAAAAAATTCCAAAACCTTAAGTCTCATGACTACCACGTGATTATGACACAATTACTTCCGGTTGCATTGAGGGGGCTTTGCCGGAAAATGTTCGAGTACCCATTATGAAGCTATGTGCGTTCCTCAATTCAATTTCTCAGAAGGTAATCGATCCAGAAAGTCTACAAAGGTTACAGAATGATGTGGTCCAATGTCTTGTCAGCTTCGAGTTGGTGTTCCCACCATCCTTCTTCAATATTATGATACACCTTCTAGTTCACCTAGTCGAAGAGATTAGGATTCTCGGTCCTGTATTTCTACACAATATGTTCCCCTTTGAGAGGTTCATGGGAGTCTTAAAGAAATATGTTCATAACCGTGCTAGGCCAGAAGGAAGCATCTCCAAGGGCTATGGAACAGAGGAGGTCATTGAGTTTTGTGTTGACTTTATCCCTGACCTTAAGCCGATTGGTGTTCCTAAATCGCGGCATGAGGGGAGACTGAGTGTAAAAGGCACGCTAGGAAAGAAAGCAATAATGAGTATGGACGGACATTCTTAACTCAAGCACACTACACAGTTCTACAAAATTCCACCTTGGTGGCTCCATATATCGAGCAACACATGAATATTGTACGCTCCAGTCACCCGGAGCAGTCTGACTTCTGGATTAAACGTGAACACATGGCGACTTTCGGCGGTTGGTTGCAAACACATCTCATTAATGACAACACTGTTGGAGATCAGCTGTACTTGTTGGCCAGGTCACCATCTTCGAGTATATTGACTTTCCAAGGGTACGAGATAAATGGGAATACATTTTACACGATCGCCCAAGATAAAAAGAGTACTAACCAAAACAGTGGTGTCCGCTTTGATGCAACAAACAACAATGGGCAAAAGGACACATATTATGGTTACATAGGGGAGATATGGGAACTTGACTATGGACCTTCTTTTAAGGTCCCTTTGTTTCGGTGCCAATGGGTCAAGCTGACAGGCGGGGTAAAGGTAGACCCGCAGTACGAAATGACAACAGTGGATCTCAACAATCTTGGGTACCACACCGAACCATTCGTCCTAACCAATGATGTGGCTCAGGTTTTCTATGTGAAGGACATGTCTAGCAGACCAAAAAAAAGAAAAGATAAGCAAGCAAATACATCATACGATGAGCCAAAGCGCCACATAGTTCTTTCAGGAAAAGAAAACATCGTGGGAGAGGAGGAAAAGACAGAAATGTCGGAACACTAGTAGAAAAGGGGCTTCAATACCGGTTCCAGAGGTCCTTTAACACCGGTTGTGCAACCGGGACAGTTAAATCGGGACTAAAGCCCCCCCCTTTAGTCTCGGTAGGCCATGAACCGGTGTTAAAGGCCTCCACGTGGGCGGAGCTGCGCGAGCGGGCGGAGTACCTTTGGTCCCGGTTGGTAACACCAACCGGGACTAAAGGTTTCTGCTTTTTTTTTCTTTTCGCTTATTTTTCAGGGTTTAGGGTTTCTGCTTTTTTTCTTTTCGCTTATTTTCAGGGATTAGGGTTTCGGAGGAGATCACGTCGATGCACAAAAAAAAGTTTTCGCACACGTAAAGATCACATAACACACATACAACTTGGTATATATATGTACACATATAAAGTCCTCATTACATGGAGATCACTGCTAGTACATGGAGGGAGTCTATTTTTCGATATAGTGGAATTCTCCGGATTCAGCTATGACCTACGTAAGGAAAATCCCGCCAATTCTTCCGCAATTGCTTTTATGCGGTTTTTGGTAGGAGCTGGTTCCGCTTCCTTGCCATCTTTAAAAGAAGGAGATCAAATCAATTATGAAGGAAACTAAACACAATTGATGGTAGCAAAATAAAGTTGTGAATGATGTTTACGTACCTCTTGATTTCTTCGACTATTGGCTCTCTCATTGACCTTCATGTGAATGTACTCACAAACGTAGTATCCAATCAAATAATAATCAAGAGAATGATAATGGTATTGAAACTAGAATTAGAGAGATACGCGGACCTAGGTACGTAGTACTACTTACCTGGTTAGCCTTAAACTCCAGCTTATCTTTCCATTCACCGCGTTCTTCCGTGATGAACCATTTCCAAACCCTGCCCGGCAAAGAAAATGAATTGAGGAGTTATTACTTACTTGATATCAGGAAATGAACGAAAAGAGGCCGATATAGTGCGATTGAAATTACCTCTTGAGCATATAACGCACGCTCTTGTAATCATCAGGGTCTCTCCTTAATGAGTCCATGATTTCAACTTCTCCATCCTCGATTCTAATGATCATCAGAATGAAGTGAAACCTGCGCACGTTTATATACGCAGTTATTCATAACTCATCAATTACACTTAACATCGGGAAAGCAAAATAGAATGTGTACAAGACAGTAACACTCACTTGAAGTTGTAAGGAAAAAGTATTTCTTTTTTGTTACTTTGTCGCTTTAAAAACGTTAGCAAAAACTGCTATGTGTCCTGGGCATACTGCTCTACGGTGACTTCATGAACTTTATCTGGTCAATGAACCCAATGTCCCAGATTCCTCCCACTCTGCATTCACGAATCTTCATTCTGCATAATAGCGTACAAAATAATGTCGTGAGGATAATTACAGGTAATGACGAGCTTAACTAATGAATTAAATTACACAAATAAATCACTTACAGACAATAGCAGCTGACGATAGATTTGTCGAGGGCACGTTGATTGTACATCTGAAAAATTCGGAGAACTCAACCTGCACAGCATATTCTCGGAAGTAGTGCTCTTCCTTAACTCCCGCCATGAAATAGAATCTCCCTTCTTTTGCGGCGGTCATGTACCAGTTATGCAATTTCCATTACTGTGTTGTTAGAGCATTCTTATCTGTGACCAGAGGCTGTCGGGAACATATTTATATGCTAGCTCAGCAATGGCGTAACCTGTGTCGCCATGGATTTTCCGAGCAACAATATTGTCATTGTAGAGGGCCGCCTTATCAGAAGGCACAATGAGCGGGGCGATCGATTGTACTTCTTGTTCTCCGAGCTGGGTTACTTTTTTCCCGCATTTCTGTTCCTCCATCTGTGAGCTATGTTGCTTGTTAATACCGCGCTCATAGTCTGAAAGGGGCCTCACTGGAGGGATATATAAGTTGTCAACGGTGCGATCAAGTCTCTCACTTGGTATAGTCTTCAGAAGTTCCTTTACGGGGTCCTGTCTTTCCTGTTTTTTCCGTGCAAAAAAGGCTGTCACATCAGCACGCGTGCTCTCTTCTAATTCCTCCGTACTCTTCTCGCAAGCTAACTTCTCAGGAGTCTTGACTTTCTTGGGTAAGCATCGGGGTTCGGCGGCCCGAACATCCGCAATAGCTGCTGCTCCGACTCCTGCCACTCCTGGTGCCGCAGCTGCTGCCGCTCCTCCGACGCCTGCTGCCGCTCCTGCTGCCGCTTCTGCCGCTGCTGCTCAGAGTCGGAATCCCAGTCCTTCTCCCATTCCTCCTCCTGCTGCTCCTCCTCCTGCTGCTCCTCCTCCGCCCAGATCCCAAGAGAAGTGATGTCGTCGTCAGTAGGACCGGCACCGTGGGAAGGACCGGTGCCGTACGAAGGACCAGCACCGTCAAAAGGACTAGCGCCGAACTGCTGGTAGGACATCAAGTTTGGCTCGTTCTGCAGGAGATGCCTCACATACGGGTCGTCCTGGGGGCGTGCGTTGCGACGTGCGATCTGCGCCTCAGCCAACCTGTGCTCCATCTCCTTGGCCATTTCCACCTGTCTGATCCCATCCGGTATGAACACATTCACACGGTGGCGATCCGCTGGGTAGTTCAGATCCTTATCTTTCTTCTTATCACCGTACTCGTGTACGGCGAAATAATCATAGGCGCGCGCCGCCTCCTCCGCTGTATTAAACTGCCCAGCCCAGTGCTTCCTCTTGTTGATATGGATCTGACATCCATACACGTACCGACCAAGCTTCTTCCTATAGCACGCCCTCACACCCTTAAACCCGGCCATTCCGTGAAACTAAAACATATTAGAAACAAATTCATTAGAATCAAAAAACTACAAACTACACAATGTGGAAATTACACAATATAAACCAATGAACAGAACTAAAATTATTTTTAGCAAACTCATGCCAAAATTATATTCATGCATGTAGGGACATTGATCAAATATGCAAAAGTATAACTAATACATCTTGATCCCATGAATAATTTGGTACATTTTATTTAACCCTAATACATCGCGAATAATATCACTAATACATGAACCTCTGAAACTAACTTCGACCGGGTCCTGAGCCGCGGGGTGCTGAGCCGCGGGCGCTGCGCATCCAAAGATAAGGAACCCTCACAGGGTCATAGCTCACGTGATGAGGAGGAACCCTCTGAAGAAACGACCATCCATTGTTGTACTGCCTATCCAACAAATTCATGTAGCGACGGACGTGCTCGTCCTCCTCCCTGATACGGCGACGTACCACCTCCTCGGGGCCGGCTCCCTCTGCACCGAGCATGGCCCACGCGACCGCCACCAAAGAAGATCCGGGTCGACGACGTCACCCGGATTCCTCACCAAGATATGCTTCCCGGAAGGTAGCACCTCCCAGTGCCAGCCCGGCGGAGTCCAGTCGCGGACATCGCCCCTCTGGTCCAACAGTGACATCGTCGCCGAGAACAATAAACTAAAAACACAATTTTTAAGTAGCAAGCAAATTTAAATAAAGTACAAATTCATAGCAACTATCAAATAACATAGTACCATATCAAATTAATATCAACAACACAATTTTCAAACTCATTTTTAGCAATGTGAAAATTACACAATATAAACCAACAATGAACACAACTAAAATTATCTACAATCTAAACTACACAACTATATGTCCTATTTTTAGCAAAGTCATGCCAAAATTCACGAATTTTTTTGGCATGACCTTTGCTAAAAAAGGGACATATGGAGTACCCGAATTTGCCGGAACGGAAGTTAATCGACGTTCCGGCAAACTCAAGGGCCTCATGGGTACCTGCAGACATTTCACAAATCATATGTCCTATTTTTAGCAAAGTCATGCCAAAATTCACGAAATTTTTTGGCATGACCTTTGCTAAAAAAGGGACATATGGAGTACCCGAATTTGCCGGAACGGAAGTTAATCGACGTTCCGGCAAACTCAAGGGCCTCTCGGGGTACCTGCAGACATTTCACAAAACATCCACATCTCCGGCCGGCATCTCCACGACACGATGGTCGGAGCACAAACAACCACGACACGATGGTCGTGGTAGCATAGATCAACACAAGCACACACAACTTCTCGATCGGGGTACCAATAGCTCACCAAAGGGCGTCTTCTTGAACTTGAAGCACACACAAGAACTTCTAGCACACACAAGAACCTCCGAAACCGTATATAGTACAAGGTATTGTACATACTCTCCTTTAACATGACATCGTTTAAATCATAGGCACATGGAACAAGATAATAGACCATTTAGCAAAGATCATACATAAAAAGGTGCCTCATATGAAGAGTGCACATCAAGAACTTCCAAGTGTCGGAACTAAAGGACCAAGAGAAATCTATAATCAATGTTGTTATACATGTCAGTAGGTCATTTAGACCATCACTCGAAATGATAATGCACATGAGTCTAATCATTGGCACAATCAATGGAACAAGCACACACACGATGTAAGAGTCAACCTAGCTATCCTATGAAATGATGTTTCACAGCGATGACTCTGATTCAGAGAACAGTAGCGTGGCCCTGAGCCTGAGCTTGACAGAAACTACAGACCGACAGTGCGACGCCGTCAATCTTTGGCCCATTTTTTACATTCGTTCTATAGGTTCGGTCATGCTCAGGCTCAGAGTCAACCTAGCTATACTGTGAATCAGAGTCATCGGTGTAATACAATAGAAGCCTCATATATCATTGTCAAAACAAGGCAAAAAGAGTACCTACAAGACCATGTTCTAATACAAGCACTCAAATTGTATATAGTACAAGGTATTTTAGATACTCTTTTCCCTTTAACATGACATAGTTTAAATCATCGGCCTATAGTACATATACAAGAACATGGGTAAAAGGATAAAAAGAAGATGTACAACAATATGGATAAAAAGATGAATAAAAAGAAATGATTTCCCGATGTTCCCGATTTTCCCGATGTTCCCGATGTTTCCGATTTTCCCGATGTTCCCGATGTTCCCGATTTCCCGATGTTCCCGATGTTCCCGATATTCCCGATTTTCCCGATGTTCCCGATGTTCCCGATTTTCCCGATGTTCTCGATGTTCCCGATTTTCCCGATGTTCCCGATATTCCCGATTTTCCCGATGTTCCCGATGTTCCCGATTTTCCCGATGTTCCCGATATTCCCGATTTTCCCGATGTTCCCGATGTTCCCGATTTTCCCGATGTTCCCGATGTTCCCGATATTCCCGATTTTCCCGATGTTCCCGATGTTCCCGATTTTCCCGATGTTCCCGATATTCCCGATTTTCCCGATGTTCCCGATGTTCCCGATTTTCCCAATGTTCCCGATGTTTCCGATTTTCCCGATGTTCCCTATTGTGAACAAATTTTTAGGTTTGGCAATTTCAACAAATTTTAAAAATAGGAGCATTACATGAGTTTTTCTTACTCTATTTCCACAACTAACAATATACATGTTTCACTAAATTTCACAAGCAAATACACTAGTAAATAATGCAACCACACAACCAAAATATAGCAAAATATAACAACAACTACACAAGCAAATAAATTCATTAAATTTCACTATGTAGCAAATTATTTTTAGTTGAAACCTAGCAGAGATTTCAGGGAGCGAGGAGGAGGAGGGTGGGCGTCGGTGGCTACCTGAACCGGCGGAGCGGGGAAGCAGGGTCGGAGGCGGAGCGGTCGACGACGAGCTCGACCGCAACGGCGGCCGCGGCGAGGAGTGCGAGCGGCGAATTGAGGAGGCCGGCGGTGGCGATTCGCGGGGAAGGAGGTGGGGAGGGCTGGGGCGGTGGCGCGGGAAGGTAGGTGGGGAGGGTTGGGGCGGCGTCGAGGGGAGGAGCGGCGGCGTGGAGGTTGCGCGGCGGCGCGGTGTCGCGTGGGCCGGGGTTGGGATGAGAGTACCTACAAGTGTGGATAGGGTTGGACTGGCCGCGCGAGCCAAAAATGATTAAGTGTCGGAATTCTGTGGCGCACGGGCTCCGGTGCGCCACAGAAACATGAGTGTCTGTGGCGCACGGGACAGGGTGCGCCACAGAATGGACACCCAGGCAAACATTGATGTGGGGCCCACCGTATTTTAGTGGCGCATCGTCCCACGTGCGCCACAAAATATCATGTTTCTGTGGCGCACCCTAATTCATGCGCCACAGAAATGTCACCAGATTTTCCTGGATGCGGGACCCACCACATTTCTGTGGCGCATGGATTGCTGCATGCGCCATAGTAATCTGTGGCGCATTTATCTGGTGCGCCACTGAACTTTTTTCTGTGGCGCACGGCTTAACGGTGCGCCACAAAAAGGCGTTCCATAGAAAGCCACTTCCCTACTAGTGTATGTTCCCTGAACACGGTGGTACTACAATGGGGGAAGAAGCTGAAGAAGAGGCCATTGTTGATGAGCCCCCGCTGATGATCTTGGTCGGGCCATTCTTGATGCACAGATAAACTGCGGAAGTGAAAACGAGAAGTTAAAGTTGGAACGCATGTTAGAGGATCACAAAAAATTGTTGTACCCAAATTGCGAAGATGGCCAGAAAAAGCTGGGTACAACACTGGAATTGCTGCAATGGAAGGCAGAGAATGGTGTATCTGACAAGGGATTTGAAAAGTTGCTGAAAATATTAAAGAAGATGCTTTCAAAGGATAACGAATTGCCCCCCAGTACGTACGAAGCAAAGAAGGTTGTCTGCCCTCTAGGATTAGAGGTGCAGAAGATACATCCATGCATTCATGATTGCATCCTCTACCGTGGTGAGGAGTACGAGAATTTGAATGCATTCCCGGTATGCGGTGCATTACGGTATAAGATCAGCCGAGATGGTCCTGGTGATGTTGAGGGCGAGCGCCCCAGGAAGAGGGTTCCTGCCAAGGTGATGTGGTATGCTCCTATAATACCACGGTTGAAACGTTTGTTCCAAAATAAAGAGCATGCCAAGTTGTTGCGATGGCACAAAGAAGACCGTAAGAAAGACGTGATGTTGAGACACCCCGCTGATGGGTCGCAGTGGAGAAAAACCGATAGAGAGTTCAAGGACTTTGCAGGTGACGCAAGAAACTTAAGGTTTGGTCTAAGTACAGATGGCATGAATCCTTTTGGGGAGCAGAGCTGCAGTCATAGCACCTGGCCTGTGACTCTATGTATCTATAACCTTCCTCTTGGTTGTGCATGAAGCGGAAGTTCATTATGATGCCAGTGCTCATCCAAGGCCCGAAGCAACCCAGCAACGACATTGATGTGTACCTAAGGCCATTAGTTAAAAAACTTTTACAGTTGTGGCATGAAAAAGGTGTACGTGTGTGGATGAGCACAAACAGGAGGAATTTGACCTACGAGCGTTGCTGTTTGTAACCATCAATGATTGGCCTGCTCTTAGTAACGTTTCAGGACAGACAAACAAGCGATACCATGCATGCACGCACTGTTTAGATGAGACTGAAAGTATATATTTGGATAAATGTAAGAAGAATGTGTACCTGGGGTATCGTCGATTTCTTCCGACCAGGCATCTCTTAAGAAAGAAAGGCAAGCATTTGAAAGGTGAGGCAGATCACCATAATAAGCCTACTCGCCATAGTGGTGATGATATATATGGTATGGTCAAGGATTTAGAAGTAATCATTGGAAAGGGTCCTGGCGGACAATCTGTTCTGAATGACGCCGATGGACACGCACCCATGTGGAAGATGAAATCTATATTTAGGGAGCTACCCTATTGGAAAGTCCTAGAGGTCCGCTCTACAATCGACGTGATGCACGTGACAAAGAATCTTTGCGTGAACCTGTTAGGCTTCTTGGGCGTGTATGGGAAGACAAAAGATACACCGGAAGCACGGAAGGACCAGCAACGTATGAACGAACGAGACGACCTGCATGCAGAGAAGTATCAAGGTCCTGCCAGCTACGCTCTTACCAGAGAAGAGAAGGAAATCTTTTTTGAAGTCCTGAGAAGTATGAAGGTCCCGTCTGGCTTCTCGTTGAATATAAAGGGAATAATAAATATGGCAGAGAAAAATTCCAAAACCTTAAGTCTCATGACTACCACGTGATTATGACACAATTACTTCCGGTTGCATTGAGGGGGCTTCTACCGGAAAATGTTCGAGTACCCATTATGAAGCTATGTGCGTTCCTCAATTCAATTTCTCAGAAGGTAATCGATCCAGAAAGTCTACAAAGGTTACAGAATGATGTGGTCCAATGTCTTGTCAGCTTCGAGTTGGTGTTCCCACCATCCTTCTTCAATATTATGATACACCTTCTAGTTCACCTAGTCGAAGAGATTAGGATTCTCGGTCCTGTATTTCTACACAATATGTTCCCCTTTGAGAGGTTCATGGGAGTCTTAAAGAAATATGTTCATAACCGTGCTAGGCCAGAAGGAAGCATCTCCAAGGGCTATGGAACAGAGGAGGTCATTGAGTTTTGTGTTGACTTTATCCCTGACCTTAAGCCGATTGGTGTTCCTAAATCGCGGCATGAGGGGAGACTGAGTGTAAAAGGCACGCTAGGAAAGAAAGCAATAATGAGTATGGACGGACATTCTTTAACTCAAGCACACTACACAGTTCTACAAAATTCCACCTTGGTGGCTCCATATATCGAGCAACACATGAATATTGTACGCTCCAGTCACCCGGAGCAGTCTGACTTCTGGATTAAACGTGAACACATGGCGACTTTCGGCGGTTGGTTGCAAACACATCTCATTAATGACAACACTGTTGGAGATCAGCTGTACTTGTTGGCCAGGTCACCATCTTCGAGTATATTGACTTTCCAAGGGTACGAGATAAATGGGAATACATTTTACACGATCGCCCAAGATAAAAAGAGTACTAACCAAAACAGTGGTGTCCGCTTTGATGCAACAAACAACAATGGGCAAAAGGACACATATTATGGTTACATAGGGGAGATATGGGAACTTGACTATGGACCTTCTTTTAAGGTCCCTTTGTTTCGGTGCCAATGGGTCAAGCTGACAGGCGGGGTAAAGGTAGACCCGCAGTACGAAATGACAACAGTGGATCTCAACAATCTTGGGTACCACACCGAACCATTCGTCCTAACCAATGATGTGGCTCAGGTTTTCTATGTGAAGGACATGTCTAGCAGACCAAAAAAAAGAAAAGATAAGCAAGCAAATACATCATACGATGAGCCAAAGCGCCACATAGTTCTTTCAGGGAAAAGAAACATCGTGGGAGAGGAGGAAAAGACAGAAATGTCGGAACACTAGTAGAAAAAGGGGCTTCAATACCGGTTCCAGAGGTCCTTTAACACCGGTTGTGCAACCGGGACAGTTAAATCGGGACTAAAGCCCCCCCCTTTAGTCTCGGTAGGCCATGAACCGGTGTTAAAGGCCTCCACGTGGGCGGAGCTGCGCGAGCGGGCGGAGTACCTTTGGTCCCGGTTGGTAACACCAACCGGGACTAAAGGTTTCTGCTTTTTTTTTCTTTTCGCTTATTTTTCAGGGTTTAGGGTTTCTGCTTTTTTTTCTTTTCACTTATTTTCAGGGATTAGGGTTTCGGAGGAGATCACGTCGATGCACAAAAAAAGTTTTCGCACACGTAAAGATCACATAACACACATACAACTTGGTATATATATGTACACATATAAAGTACTCATTACATGGAGATCACTGCTAGTACATGGAGGGAGTCTATTTTTCGATATAGTGGAATTCTCCGGATTCAGCTATGACCTGCGTAAGGAAAAATCCCGCCAATTCCTCCGCAATTGCTTTTATGCGGTTTTTGGTAGGAGCTGGTTCCGCTTCCTTGCCATCTTTAAAAGAAGGAGATCAAATCAATTATGAAGGAAACTAAACACAATTGATGGTAGCAAAATAAAGTTGTGAATGATGTTTACGTACCTCTTGATTTCTTCGACTATTGGCTCTCTCATTGACCTTCATGTGAATGTACTCACAAACGTAGTATCCAATCAAATAATAATCAAGAGAATGATAATGGTATTGAAACTAGAATTAGAGAGATACGCGGACCTAGGTACGTAGTACTACTTACCTGGTTAGCCTTAAACTCCAGCTTATCTTTCCATTCACCGCGTTCTTCCGTGATGAACCATTTCCAAACCCTGCCCGGCAAAGAAAATGAATTGAGGAGTTATTACTTACTTGATATCAGGAAATGAACGAAAAGAGGCCGATATAGTGCGATTGAAATTACCTCTTGAGCATATAACGCACGCTCTTGTAATCATCAGGGTCTCTCCTTAATGAGTCCATGATTTCAACTTCTCCATCCTCGATTCTAATGATCATCAGAATGAAGTGAAACCTGCGCACGTTTATATACGCAGTTATTCATAACTCATCAATTACACTTAACATCGGGAAAGCAAAATAGAATGTGTACAAGACAGTAACACTCACTTGAAGTTGTAAGGAAAAAGTATTTCTTTTTTGTTACTTTGTCGCTTTAAAAACGTTAGCAAAAACTGCTATGTGTCCTGGGCATACTGCTCTACGGTGACTTCATGAACTTTATCCGGGTCAATGAACCCAATGTCCCAGATTCCTCCCACTCTGCATTCACGAATCTCCATTCTGCATAATAGCTTACAAAAAATATCGTGAGGATAATTACAGGTAATGAACGAGCTTAACTAATGAATTAAATTACACAAATAAATCACTTACAGACAATAGCAGCTGACGATAGATTTGTCGAGGGCACGTTGATTGTACATCTGAAAAAGTTCGGAGAACTCAACCTGCACAGCATATTCTCGGAAGTAGTGCTCTTCCTTAACTCCCGCCATGAAATAGAATCTCCCTTCTTTTGCGGCGGTCATGTACCAGTTATGCAATTTCCATTACTGTGTTGTTAGAGCATTCTTATCTGTGACCAGAGGCTGCCCGGGAACATATTTATATGCTAGCTCAGCAATGGCGTAACCTGTGTCGCCATGGATTTCCCGAGCAACAATATTGTCATTGTAGAGGGCCGCCTTATCAGAAGGCACAATGAGCGGGGCGATCGATTGTACTTCTTGTTCTCCGAGCTGGGTTACTTTTTTCCCGCATTTCTGTTCCTCCATCTGTGAGCTATGTTGCTTGTTAATACCGCGCTCATAGTCTGAAAGGGGCCTCACTGGAGGGATATATAAGTTGTCAACGGTGCGATCAAGTCTCTCACTTGGTATAGTCTTCAGAAGTTCCTTTACGGGGTCCTGTCTTTCCTGTTTTTTCCGTGCAAAAAAGGCTGTCACATCAGCACGCGTGCTCTCTTCTAATTCCTCCGTACTCTTCTCGCAAGCTAACTTCTCAGGAGTCTTGACTTTCTTGGGTATGTTTGCACGTTTCTTGACAGGGGACCTGTCTTTCCTGAGTATAGTACCAGTCGACGTGAACAGCTTCCGCTTTGTCAAATTACTAGTGGGCGCATCAGTCGGCTGACGGGACGGCGCGGGCGATGGACTCGCGGTGGGCTCCCAATCGTCGGGGAGGGCGGGTGGACTTTGAGGTGGTGGATTTCTACTCGAAGGAGTCGGTGGCCTTGGCGCTGAGTCTGGAAACACGATGTATTTCTTCTTCCATAGAACGATACCAAGCTTGACTTCTCCCAGTGTCTTCTCGTCGTCACCTTCAGGAATGTCAAGATCCATTGTCTGGAATCCCGGCATAACTTTTGTCACCCCGACACGAGCATAGCCAGATGGAATCTGACCAAAATGGAAGATTGCTCCAGGTTGATTTGGTAAAGCATAGCCATCCGCCACCGGACAACTAATGTTCTTCATTGGCATATGTAGCTCACAATTTGTCTTATCCGTTATATCATCCACGGGGTAGTGAGCCATCACGGTTCGACTGCAGGATCTTCTAGCTGCGTGGAACCCATGCTGCTTTTCCTGAGATGGGCCGGCATCGACTGTAGGATCTTCTAGCTGCAGCTGAGATGCCCTTTGCTGGGTAATTGAGTCCAGTTGCTCCTGCTGCCGCTGCACCTGGCATTCTAATTCCGTTAACCGGTCCAACCCCCTCTTCTTATTTCTGGAACGGCTTCTATAAGTTGCAACGTCCGCCGGAAACCCTTGATTCCAATTAACCCCGGCTCCTCTGCCTCGACATCGTCCCCAGTGTTCAGGATTCCCTAGGGCGAGTGTCAGCTCGTCGTCCTCTCTATCGGGAACAAATTTTCCCTTTCGGACTAGGTCTATTGCGTCCACTAGTTTTTTTACGAATCTTGTAATTATTTTCTTCCATTTTCCCTTTGCAACAATCAGCCCTGTGTCTGGGTCCAACCCTGCCCCATGCGCGAACAACCAGAACTTGGACCTCTCGGGCCAGTCATCTGTCTGTGGAGTGATCCCTTTTTCACGCAGTTCGTTTTCAAAGGCTTCCCACTTAGGTAAGGCAGTCTTGTAGCCACCTGACCCCAAAGTATGGTGATATTTCTTCTTCTCAGCATTCAACTTATTTTTTGCCGATCGGGCCACAGCGGTGTCCGATTTCTTATACGCCACAAATGCGGGCCACACATCTTTTATCTTCTCTAGATGTCCAGTGAAATTTGGAGTTACTTTCTCATATTTTCTCCACATTGTTTTCTTCCAGCCGTTGAATTGCGGGGCCATCTTCTTAAGAGTCCACTCCTTGACTTTCTCCTTCTTCTTCTCTGGGAGACCTTCCGGTAGGCTGAAATCTGTCAAGAGCATGTCACAAAGCAAATCTTTAATTCTTTGCTCGACATAACTTGCTCCAACGTTGGCTTTCTTCGGCTTATTCCATTCTGCAATGGTGATCGGGATCGTGTCCCTAACAAGAACTCCGCATTGACCTATATATTTACGGCAGTTGTCTTCGGGTTTCAGCGGTGTGCCATCATCAGCAACTACGTCAATCGACAACTTTGCACCATCTGGCAGCTTTATCCTTTGGTTCGGGCCTCGTTTCGTCTTTGGCGGAGTTCGAGGCTTAGATCCGGAGGGCTAAAAAAAATGATTCGTTAATAAGTGAAATATAAATCAATTAATACATCTACTGATCAACAGAGACTTAATATATATATACCTCGCCAGAGTTTGCTAAGGGCACTTCGTCGTCGTCTCTTATTTCTTCTAGCTCAAGTCCCTCACCGGAGTCGTTCAAACATTTTGCGCTGAAAGCATCGTCTTCTCCATCGGAATTTACTCCAAGGGTCTTCTCATATATAATTGCTGCCATTCGCTCTTCATTCTCCTCGTCTCTGATGAAGGGGGCGTCCATAGCTCAATGTCACTGCAATTTACAAAGTACTTAGCAAATTGAGTAACAACAATTGATACAAAAGTGCAAAGTTTTAACAAATTTTCATTGCCCAAATTTAGTTTTATTGTTGTTTAAGTGCATTTTCTAAAGTGCAAGGTTTTAACAAATTTTCATTGCCCAAATTTTTTCTACTATGAATTCTATCGCTAACTATTAACACTAACAAAAAAATTCTACTAACAATTTTTTCTACTAACAATTTTGTCTACTAACAAATTTCATATCTAACACAAATTTCATTTCTAATAAGTACTAATTTTCTAACACTAACACACTAACACACTAATTTTCAAATCTAACAAATTTCCTAATCAAACAAAATGGGCAACAACTAATTTACATCAACTAATTCATAACTTCAAAAATATGCATACAAATCACAAATATGCATACAAATCAAAAATATACATACAAAATTTAGCTCTAAAAATTCTAGGGATACAATGCTCTAAAAATTTAGCTCTAAATTCGAAACTAAAATTATAACAGTATACTAACACTAGCACTTTGATTTTTAACAGTACAAAACTAAAATTTTAGGGCACTAACAATACACTAACATTTATTAACAGTACACTAATTAAAAATACACTAACAAATCGGTGGGCAGTGTCGAGCAGGGGAGGGAGAGGAGGCGATCGAGGAGCGAGGACAGGGGGAGGGTGGAGGCGAGAGCTCACCGGAGTGGCTCGGTGGGGATGGACGAGGTCGAGGACGGCGGCAATGGCTCGGCGGAGAGGAAGAAGACGAGACGCGGCGTCTCCTTTCGCTCTCGATGGCGGCAGGGGAGGCGCGCGGGAGGGGAGGCGACGGCAGCACCTCGGAGGGGATAGAGGCGCGCGGGAGGGTAGGCGCGCGGCAGGGGAGGCGTGTGGGAGGGGAGGTGACGGTGGCGATTCGGAAGCGAGACGAGCACGGCGGCGACGGAGCAGGAAGAAGAGGCATCGAAATGTGAAAAATTTGGGGCAGGAACCACCCAAATCAGCGCCAAATCGGGTCTTTAGTACCGGTTTGGTGTTACCAACCGGTGCCAAAGGTCTTTTGGGTCGCGGCGATTTGCGCGCGAAGCCCACCTCTTTAGTACCGGTTGGTATCACCAACCGGTACTAATGGGCTTTTGATTTTTTTTCTCATTCTTTTTCTTTTTGATTTTTTTGTTTTATGTTTTCTTTTTTCTGTTATATCTATAATTGTTTTGTTTCTTATGTTTTCTGTTTTGCTTTATATCTATTTGGTTTCTATTTTGTTTTTTGCTCTAGTTTCTTTTTCTTTTATATCTATTTAATTTAATTTTCTATATTTGTAAAAATCATATCTATATAGAAATGGCCGCTGTGTCTATTCGTTGAAAATGGTCAAATTTTTCATAACTATCGAATGTTGATCCTTTCTTCGGAGAGGGGCTCCGGAGCGTCTGAATCCGACCAAAAAAAATCATATCTTATATATATTCATTTATATCAATTGATTTAATTGTCCGGCTTTTCTCTAGCGGGTCTAGGGTTTCGTCGGAGAGGGGCTCCGAAGCGTCTGAATCCGACCAAAAATTTGTAGTAATCATCTCTTTATTTTAAAAACATCCTTAACGACATCTCATACAGTTACATAAAAGGATTAATACATTATTACACATCACGAATAGTTTTCATAACACAGTTACATTACTACATAAACGGACTTGTTGGGTCGGAGGCCGTAGGATTAGGGGGAACGGTGGGAGGAGCCAGCCCCGTTCACGGCCGCCCGGTTCTCACGCGCATTTTTGCGGCGGAGGGCAAGATCCATGGAGGATGAGTCTTTCAGCGCCCAATCCAGCTCGAAAGCCTCCTTCGCCTTGAGCTGGTAGGCAGTCTTGGCTTGCTGGACACGGTCGTCGCGGACAGATTGGAAGGAGGCTTCCATGTCCTCCTGTATCTGCAACCCACAGCCCTCTTCCCCATCGTCGCTCCAGTCGAAGTCGTCGTCGTCCTCCTCCTCCTCGGCGGGAGCAGCGGCGGCGCCTGGTGGAGGTGCGGCGGCACCTGGTGGAGACGCGTCCAAGTCGCCGTATGCGGCCGTGGATCCCCATGCCACCCCTGCGGCGTACGCATCCGCGTCAGGGTCGGGCACGTCAGACCACGCGCGCTCGTACGCCCTATATATAGCCCACCTCTTAGACATGTTCGGCACTCAGTGTGTACTCATTGTAGTTCATTTGGTATACAGAGCATTCGGATTCCCTGCATACATCCGACGGTGCATTTGATATGTGGACACTCACGAGCCACCGTCGGGCTGTATGTAGGGGAAACCGTGTGTTTTGTTCTATCTACAAATCCTTTAGTTCATCGACCGAATACAAATCATTCGGATTCCCTGCATACATCCGACGGTGCATTTGATATGTGGACACTCACGAGCCACCGTCGGGCTGTATGCAAGGGAAACCGTGTGTTTTGTTCTAACTACAAATCCATCAGTTCATCGACCGAATACAAATCATTCGGATTCCCTACATACATCCCAACGGTGCATTTGATATGCGGGGGAAACCGTGTGTTTTGTTCCAACTTTTTCGAGCACTTGTGAGCCGTTGGAGTTTTTAGAACCAAAAATCAGTGTTTAGAGTTTTCTTCTGAGTTTTCATAACACATTTACATAAAAGGTTTAATACATTATTACACATCAACAACAACATCCCCCTATCTATTGTTGGGGTATAAATTTTGTTTTCTTCGCGTATGTCGATCCTTTCTTCTGATTGCACCATAACCTTGGAGAATCTTCATCATTTAACGGGATGCTTGGGTCAGCTTTCACTTTGAAGGGCGGAATTTCATGAAACTTATTGTAATCTTCTGACATGTCTGTCTTGTCCTCCACTCCCACCATGTTTCTTTTCCCTGAAAGAACTATGTGGCGCTTTGGCTCATCGTATGATGTATTCGCTTGCTTATCTTTTCTTTTTTTCGGTCTGGAAGACATGTCCTTCACATAGAAACCTGAGCCACATCATTGGCTAGGACGAATGGCTCGGTGTGGTACCTCCTAGATAAAAATATACAGTTAAGTTGGTCCTTCACATAGAATTTCCGGTTCAACTACCTCCTAGATAAAAATATATCTATGTCAAGTTGGTCGGCATAATTGTCATAAACACGAAATTAAACAAATATATAGTTATAACAAACAATCGTACCACATCCGAATAATAGAGCGGACGAGAGGCGGTGTGGATAGATGTCAAAACCATGACACTATATATAACAAACAATTATACAAATAAGAAAATTATACAAGTAATAATTATGCATCTAAATCATACAACTAAGATTTTTTAAAATAAAAGATAAAAACAAGAGGCTCACCGAGGTGGTGTCGGTGACGGGGCGGCGCGGGCGATCGACGGCGGAGAGAAAGGGGACGGGACGACACTATAAAAAACCACAAATCATACTTTAATTTGAGCTCAAAATGAAATCCCTAACTTAGACATTTCATCAAACACCTAGCTAGCACTACAAAAATCAAATGAGCTAAACTAGCAATAAAATGAGCTAAACTTGAAATGTCGGAAGAGAGGATGAAATTGCTAACCCTTGTATAGGTAGGTGCCACCAATCTTGACAAATGTTGGAGAAAAATGGGGTGAACTCGAGCTCGGGAGAGGAAAGAAAGAGCAAAAAATGGAGTTGTGCTCGAGCAGGAAAAATGGAGCTGGGCTCGGGGTGGAAGAAGATATATAGGGGAAACCTTAGTCCCGGTTCGTATACGAACCGGTACTAAAGATGGGCATTTAGTACCAGTTCGTGTTACGAACCAGTACTAAAGGGTCTCGCCGTGGGGCCCCCCACTGCAGCCGCCTGCCCCAACCCTTTCGTCCCGGTTGGTATTACCAACCGGGACAAAAGGCCCCGCACCAACCGAGACGGCTTCCGGCCGGCCGCCTCGCCTCTGGAACCGGTACTAATGCCCCCTTTAGTACCGGTTCCTGTCCAACCGGTACAAAAGGGCCGCACCGAAGCCTCTGTTTCTACAAGTAGAAGATTATAATAAGTTTGATGAAATTCCGCCCTTCACAGTGAACACTGACCCAAGCATCCCGTTAAATAATGAAGATTCTCCATGGATACGGCGCAATCATAAGCAAGGGACACACGCGAAGAAAATGTTTATACCCCAACACTAGATAGGAATGTTGGTGATGTGTAATAATGTATTAAACCTTTTATGTAACCTTTTTGGTTATGGTTCTATGAGACAGATGACTCCATTCTCAACCAAGTACAATAAGATTCACTCAAAAATATAGATATGATTTTTACAAATATAGACAATTAAACAATTAAATCAAATATAGATATGATTCAAATATAGATATGAGAGTCAACTGTGCTCAGGATTTCGACGGGAATGGCACGCCGGAGCGTCGAAACATCAAGCAAAAATATTTAATATAACAATCAACATGTATGCATGAGCAAGTTAATGCATTGATATTAAGCATGCAAACATGTTTAATGACTTAATGGAGTTCAAATTCCAAAATTTGGAATTAATTGAATTTACCTCAGATTTCAAACATGAAAGAATTTGTTATAAATAGATAGATTACATTTTTCTGAACAATTTGATATATTACTTGCATTTTTCTAAGAAGCAGATAAAAATATATTGATTTTATAAGTGTGTTACATTCTTTAAAAAACAAATTAAAATTGCGGGCCTCCCGCGCAAAATTTCATTTCTGAAAGCCCATTTAGTCCCGGTTGGTATTACCAACCGGGACTAAAGGGCCGCCTCGCGCGGGAAAACCTGGCTGCCGAAAAAAACCTTTACTCCCGGTTGGTGGATGCAACCGGGACTAAAGGTCCTTTAGTCCCGGTTGCATCCACCAACCGGGACTAAAGGGTCGGGCGGTATAAATCTTCATCGCGCCGATCTGGTTCTTCATCTTCTTCATCGAGAGCACACCATCGCGCCCCGGCCGCCGCCCACGCGCCGACGCCGGTACGAGAAAACAGGAGCAAGAAGCAAGGAGCGCGGCCGGCGACCAACGCGACCACGCACCCACGCACCACCGCCGCCACAGCGACCACGCGCCCACGCGCCACCGCCGCCGAAATCCGCCGCCTTCGGCCATCCCCTCGCCTCCCCGACCCCTCCTTGAGTTTGACGGTACCGTTTTCCCTCTCCCTTTCCCTCTAATTCGCCGTCCCGACGCGCTCCTCCGCCCGCCGCCGCGCAACACCGCCGCCGGCCACCTTCCGGCGACCAAATGGTCGAGCGCCGCCACCCAAATGCTCCCCCCGTCCCCTCTTCCTCATGGTGCATTTAGATTCCTCAAATTTCCAATGAATCAATCGAATTTTGATCAAACCGAGCCGCAGTTCATGTGACGTCATTTGAAGACGTCATTTCCCAATTAAATTAATTCCCAGAATTTCCAGAAAATGAATAGAATTTTGTAAATTCAATAACTAAATAATGGTAATTCAGAAAAATGTGTATAATATACCAAAATGTTCAGGAGATGATAACCTATCTAAATATATAATTCTTGCATGCTAATGAATTCCTGAATTTGAAATCTTTTGAAAAGTGCAAATCACCTGTAAGATTTTCAAATTTGTAAAATTCATAATTTGAGAATTATTTATCCAAAATTTCTGAATAATATACCAAATTGATCATATGAACAAGATCTATCTATTCATGCTGATTTCAAACACAATTGAATTCATTTGATTCAAATTAGTTTGGAACGATCAAATCACCTGTAAGTTGCACACTTGCTACCCTTGCCCATTTTCTCCGGCTTGAAGCAGTTGCATCGAGTCTAAGATGCACATTTGAAGGAGCACAATAAAAATTAACTTTATATTTAATTGGTTTCTCCTACCGTTCTCTTATGATTTTTTCATAAATAGAATGGATGAATTAATACATTGGTAAAGTTTAAAAGCAATTCCAGTTCTTATTTCATTTCGTCCGAAGCTTGTTATGCTCACTGTAATTTTCATTATGTGGTGTTAGCTAACAAGTTTATCATCTACTAGTTCTTTTTGATTCGTACTAGCAATTTTATTCATGTTTTGTAGTTAAGCTATGGACGCCCGCGGCAGAGACAACGGTGAAGAGGAAATCTTCAATATAATATATGCCTGTGGAGAAGGTGGAGAAGATGCCGGTGGAGAAGGTGGAGAAGATTACAGCTCACAATTTTTGGTCGACTACGGTGAGGGAGCTGAGGTAGAACAAAAGAGACGAAGGGCCCTTAACAAATTCCGGCGAGGTATATTAAGCCTCTATTGATCAGATCACTAGATGCATTAATTGATTTGTATTGCACTTATTAACGAATCTTTTTCTTTTAGCCCTCCGGATCGAGCAAATCTGGTAAAAGGCAACGAGGCCCGACCAAGAGGTTGGGCGATAAACAAAGGTTCCTGATCGAGGAAGTTGCTGAAGATGGCGAACCGCTTGCTCCCGCAGTGAATGTTAAAAAAATTGTAAATCAATGTGGAGTTGTTGTTAGGGAGAACATCCCGATCAGCATTCGAGAATGGCATAAGCCAAAGGGAGATGACGATGGAGGAGTTAGTTTTGTCGACCAAAGATCCAAAGATGAGCTTTGGAATACGCTCATGTCATATTTCAACCTACCGGAAGATCTATCAGATGACATGAAGTTGAAACTCAAGCAGTGGGCTCTTAAGAAGATGGCCACACAATTCCAGAGCTTCAAGACAAAAATATGGAGTGAATATAAGAAGAAAAAAGAAACTCCAACATTCACTGGAGCACTAGAGAAGCAAAATTATCACTAGGACGCATTTAAGGCGTACAAGGAATCGTCTGAAGCTGTGGAAAGGTCGGAAAAAAATAAGTTAAATGCTGCGAAAAAGGAATATCACCATGTTTTGGGGCCAGGAGGCTACAAGACTGCCGCGCCTAAGTGGGAAAAAAGAGACGCCGACCTGATTGCTAAAGGGGTCACTCCAGAAACAGCGGAATTTCCCGAGCGGTCCAAGCGCTGGTTGTACGGGCATGGGGCATCGTTGGACCCAGAGACAGGGAAGCTTGTTCCAAGGCAAAAAAAAATAAGGACAAAATTCAAACGGTCACCAAAGAGATTGTTAAAGCAATAGAAGAAGTTCAAAAGGGAACATTCAAACCCGACAGAGAGAACGAAGAGCAGACACTCGCCCTCGGGAATCCAGAACATGGTGGACGAACACGAGGGTATGGCCCCAGTGTTTCATGGAAGGCTGGGTTTCCGGAGTGCGCTGACAATTATAAAAGTCGTCAGAGAAAAAAGAAGCAGGAGGCAGACCGGATCCAACGGCTAGAAGCAAATCACGAGGAATTGCAACGCATGGTCATGCGGCAGCAGGAGCAACTGGACACAATTAATTGCTAGCCCGCAAAGGGCATCTAAGCGGCAGCAAGAAGATCCTGCATTCGACGATAGTAACGTCGTCCCATCTCAGCTGAAAAGCAGCGTGGGTTCCACGCCGCTCCTTGGTGATCATGATGCACTGATGGATGAAGCACCGATGGCTCGCTATGAGCGCACTATTTTGCACTGCAAAAGCCCGAGCCAAAGGAGAAACTACCTAAGGAGGTCGTTGTGCGCTTCGTGAAGAACTTATCGGACCTGGAACCGAAGTTGCCATCAGACTATAAGTGCACTATTTCAAAGTCATATAGCGAACAGATGGAGCAGAGGAAAAGAGGGAAAAAAGTTCCCCAGCTCGAAGAATAGGAACAACAATCGATCCCCCCGCTCAAGGTGTTGCTCAAGTCATAGGCGACACTGGTTTCCCCATGGCTGAGATAGCATGGAAATATGTTCACGGGGAGTCTCTGGTCAGACCTGAGCAGATCCCGAAGCTAACAACACAAATGCGAAGATTGCATGAGTGGTACCTGAAAGTCGCAAAGGGAGGGCAAACCATGCTCATGGTGGCAGTTGAGGAAGAGCACTTCTTCCAAGATTACGATATTTGTATCATGCTTGAAGAAATTTTTCAGTTATACAATCAAGACGCCCTCGACAAATCTCTCGTCACTTGCTATTGTCTGTAAGTGATTTATTTCTTTAGCTCAGCTCGTTCATTGCCTGTAATTATCCTCACTATATTCTTTTCTACGCTATTATGCAGAATGAAGATTCTCGAATACAAAAAGGAGAGAATCTATGACATTGGGTTCATTGACCCGAATACCATTCATGAAGTTACCGTAAAAAACCATCCCAAGGACACAGAGGAACTTTTGCTAAGGTTTTTAAAGGAACATAATACCAAAACAGAAATACTTTTTCCTTACAACTTCAGGTGAGTGTTACTGTCTTGTACACATTCTATTTTGCTTACTCGAAGTTAAGTGTAATTGATGAGTTATGCAGGACTACGTATATAAACATGCGCAGTTTCCACTAGATTCTGCTAATCATTAGAATTGACGATGGAACCGTTGAAGTCATGGACTCTTTAAGGAAAGATCCTAAAGAATACAAGAGCCTGGTTTATATGCTCCAGAGGTAATTTCAATCCTTATCGCACTATATCGGCCTCTTTCGTTCATTTCCTGATATCAAGTAATTAATAACTCCTTTATTCATTTTCTTTGCCGGGCAGGGTTTGGAAACTACTCATCGAGCATGAAGTCGGTCAATGGAAACCGGAGCTGAGATTTGTTCGGAACCAGGTAAGTAGTACTACCTAGGTCTGTGCATCTCTTTAATTCTAGTTTCAATACCGTTATCATGCTTGATTATTATTTGATTGAATTCTATTCTCGTACAGTGGTGCATGAAACAGCCACAGGGGACTAATTTATGTGCATACTACGTTTGCGAGTTCATTCACATGATGACCAATGAGAACCGCAGAACTCAAAGACAAATTGATGTACGTAAACACTATTCACAATTTTATTTTATTCCCATCAATTGTGTTGACTTTCATTCATAATTTTATTTATGATGATTTGATATATATACACACAACTCATATATTCATATTGATCTCCTTCTTTTAAAGATGGAAAGGATGCGGAACACGCTCCTACCAGAGTACCACGTAAAAGCAATTGCGGAGGAATTGGCGGGATTTGTGCTTGCGGAGGTCATAGCTGAAACCGGAGAATACCGTAGCCGATAATATGCCTCCATGTAATTTTAGTGATCTCCATATATATATACCAAATTGTATGTGTATGTATATGCATCAACGTGATCTTTGTGTAGTATGAACTTTATGTATGCGAAAACTTGTTTTTGGCGCATCGACGTGATCTCCATATGATGGAAAACATAAAATCCGAAACCCTAAACCCCTCCTAAACCTTGACCCCCTAAACCCTAAATAAATTGGAAAGAAAAAAAAGCAGAAACCTTTCGTCCCGGTTGGTGTTACCAGCTGGGACTAAACGTCCTCCACCCCGCAAGCTCGGCCATGGCCACGTGAAGGGCCTTTAGTCCCGGTTCGTGGAAAACCGGGACTAAGGGGGGGGGGGGGGGGGGGGCTTTAGTCCCAGTTGGGCAGTCCCGGTTGGCCAACCGGGACTAAAGGCCCATCCCAACCGGGACTGTAGGCCCGTTTTCTACTAGTGGCTGTATCCGGAGTGCCCACCACAACGCGCAGGCCGGCTCACTGTCACCGTCTCTTGTGTGCAAGATACATGTTCTTTTAATTGCATTTATACGTTCAGCTACGTAGATATATCCGTTGATCATCTTGGTGTTTCTTGACTGTTCCCAGAAACTACCTTCTGCAGTCATGTACCTTTTTTCCACCTTTAAACCCACATTTTTCAATCGTGTTACAATAAGTACTGTAGTTTTCTTTTGACGTGAAGGTCAACTAAATTTCAACTTTCGACCTAAATGTCTTATCTTGTCCAAAGCATAACAAAACATAGTGTTCATTCAACTACAAATAGATACATAAGGTTGTCTGGACACCATGCATTTATGAGTTCAAAATAATTTGTCACAATATTTCATTATTAAATCTCCATCTTAATTCCTAATAGTTATTTTGTGAGCCAAAGGTCATTGTTTTCCCTTATATATATATTTTTTTGCTTATGATCAGTGGTATTTCTAGTACAATTTGGTAATTTCTAGACGGTGAAACAAATCAGCGACAAAAAAATTAAAGAAAAATAATTTCTAACAAGATTATAGCATGTAAAATAAATGTATAGAAAGTATACTACATCGTTGGCCATTTAGTATTATTACATGCATCTGGGAGAACGCGTAGGGCTCGCAGCATAGGTGGACGCAGCAGTTGGCACACGTACGGTTCCAAGCAGTATATCCAGTCGAGAAGGCACCAAAAGTGACATCTTGACCGGAAATTTCTGAGTGAGGATGCTAGTGCCGTCATTTACGTGGTGGATATCCTTTCCACATGTTTCTTGGTGGCTACAAATGCTTGGGAAGTATCCTACTCCTTCCGGTCATAAATAATTTGTTACTACTCTATGTTACTATTTTTTATAGTGGGGAGTGTCATATGTGTCGTAACATAGAGCTATTCATTTATTACTTTGTAGACTCATTTTGTATTGGGAAGTGTTATGTTACTCTATTTGCCTCTCTCTTGATTAATTGCATGCCACATCATCTTTTTTTTTCCTATGTGGCATCTATATTACTACCTATGTTAATCCCACTATGAACTATGGGTAGTCTTATTTCTTTCAATTTTTTCGGTCTTCAATGTGCAACTTTGATCATTATTTTATATTACAATGTAGTTATAATGTCAAATAAAAAATAATATTATGAAAGTATCTTTCAAGAAAAATCTACTCATATGATTTTATGTTTCTAAATTAAATATTCTAGAAGCTATTGACGGTTAAAATTTTAAAAGTTGAGCCGAATCTTAGTTAAAACGATAAGTATTTACAATCGGAGGGAGTATGTGCTGTTAAGCCACCAACGCCGAAACATTTGCTGCGGCTAGTCTGTTGAACCTGCCGCGTGATCTAGTGATCGCTGAACATACCTTAGATATCACTTGGGCCTTTTCTGAAGACATTCTCTAGCCAACGAAGTAGAAATCAGCATCAATAGTGGTCACTGACTAGGGCTACAGCTGTCTTTGTTATTGTCGCATGAGTGGTACTACGTGTAGTCGTTAGTGGTCACTGACTAGGGCCACAGCTGTCTTTGTTATTGTCGCATGAGTGGATTCACCATTCTCGGAGAAATACAAATGCAATATCCTAGGAAGGATTCCCGGTGTGAAAGCAATGTTTCTTTAAACGTTGAAGCGACACGATCTGATAAGGTTGAGTCTCTGTGTTTTTTTTTCGAAATGGCGGAGCGGAGGCCTCTACATCGAAACGATGCACACAGCCGAAATTTATTGCATAGTTCAAAGAGTATTAAGTATATTACTGTTCACGGATCACTCAAAGTGAAAATAAAGATCAGCCACCCGAAAATTGGAGCTCTAAGCATTTAATCTTTTAGAATGAAGCCAACCACCCCGGCTGAAGATAGCCCGAACGACCGCGATCAAACGAGCACATCCGATATCCATATGTACCCGCTGATCCGAAGGGAGGAGAAATAACCACATGTGGATCCAATATACCGCCTTGTTGATAACCTGCAAATAATGGACAGCTCCCGTTTTGTTAAAAACAATATCGTTGTGACAATTCCAAATCACTCAAAGAAAAGCTGACACGCCTACACGTATACGCGCTTTGGTCATTTTATCAATCCCATTCAACCAATTACCAAACATATTAGTAATGCCGGTGGGAGAGGAGATATTAAAAGTAAAATGAATTAGCATCCAAATGTGACGCGCAAAAGGACAAGAGATGAACAAGTGTTCAACAAACTCTTCTGCATAACAAAAAAAACACATTTCTTACATCCCGCCAAACGTCTCCTAGCAAGGTTATCTTTCGTTAATAAAAATTTCCGATGAAGAAACCAAAGAAAGATCTTAATCTTTAATGAAATCTTAAGTTTCCACACGTATTTACGCAAAAATCTTGTGTGTCCATGTAGAAAATCTGCATAAAGAGATTTGATAGAAAAATGACCAATAGAGGTCAGTTTCCATTTGAATGTATCTGGCTCATAAGAAAGAAAGACTGGCATTAGTTTGTCTACTAAGTGAAGCCATGTGGTCCGTTTGTCTCCTATAATAGCCTGCCTAAACTGAATATTTAATGGCACAACCGATAATACATCAGCAACCGAAACGTTTTTGCGCCACACAATATTGTATAGAGTGGGATACACATTCGATAATGTGTTATCACCTAACCAAGCGTCCTCCCAAAATCTTACCTGGTGGCCATTTCCGATCACAAAGGAGCCACGCGAAAAAAAACTCCTGTTTAACACCCATGAGCCCCCTCCAAAAGGGTTAATCCGTGGGTTTCGGTTGCACCTGAGATAAGGTTTTGCCACCCAAGTATTTGTTACATAGCAACTCCTGCCATACCGCTTCTTCGTGTAGCAACTTAAACAGCCATTTACTTAGCGAATATTTGTTCTTTATGTCAAGAACCTGAATACCAAGCCCCCCGTGGTCCTTAGGACGACAAACAATGTTCCACTTGGTGAGGCGATTTTTTTTTTGGATCACTTTGCCAAAAGAAACGAGAGCGATAAAAATCCAATCTTTTCCATACCCCTTTAGGTATTTCAAAGAAAGACAATGGAAACATTGGCAAACTTGTTAAAACAGAGTTGATTAGGACAATACGATCTCCATATGAAACCATCTTGCCAACCCAAGATCCCAGCTTACGCTCAAAGCGATCCTCGACTGGTTTCCATTCTTTATTAAGCAGTTTCCGACGGTGAATACGAATACCTAGATACTTAAACGGGAGAGACCCCACCTCACATCCAAAAACATGACGATACTCATCCTGGGCCTCATTTGCTTTGCCAAAACAATAACTTTCTCTCTTATGAAAGTTAATTTTTAGACCAAAAAGTTGTTCAAAAAGGACAAAATTAGTTTCATGTTCACAGCCTACTCAAGATCGTGTTCAAGAAACAAAATGGTAGCATCTGCATATTGGAGGATTGACACGCCCCCAACAACCAGATGTGGTATCAATCCTCCAACTTGATAATCCTCCTTTGCCCTCGCAATAAGAATGGCTAGCATATCTGCGACCAAGTTGAACAACAATGGTCAAAGCGTGTACCGTTGCCTCAGTCCTTTGAGCGTCTAGAAATAATGACCAATATCATCATTCATTCGAACCCGACGCTCCCTCCCTGAACAAATCTAGCAATCCATTCACACCACTATGGTGCAAATCCTTCCATGCGTACAACTTGTTGCAAACGTACCATTTAACTTTATAGTAAGCTTTTTCAAAATCTGTTTTAAATAGAACTCCATCCCTTTTCTTCCGATGAATTTCATGCATAGTTTCATGGAGCACCACCAATCCCTCCAAAATATTTCTTCCAGGAATAAACGATGTTTGAATCGGACACACAACTCTACTTGCAAATTGCAATAGATGTTACACGATTAGTACCCATTTTGGTGAAAAAAATTAAGCTCACATTAAGAAGACAAATGGGTCTACATTGTTCAATTCTACTTCCATCTTCTTTTTTCTATAGTAAAGTAATCACACCAAAATTCAACTTGAACAATGGTAGGTCACCTGTTTGCAACTAAGCGAACATAGCCATCAAGTCACTTTTGATAACTTCCCAAAATTTCTGATAAAACTCAGCCGGGAACCCTTCTGGTCCTAGAGCTTTATTGTGTTCCATTTGGGAAATAGCATCAAAAACCTCCTTCTCGCTGAAGTCCGAGGTTAAGATGCTATTCTCCTCCGGAGATATTTGGGGCATATCCCCGTTAAAATCCTCAATCATTGATAAATAATTTGTAGCCGGTGCTCCAAATAATTTCTTATAGTACTCCGAAATGAACACCTTAAGGTTCGCCTCCCCCACTATCGTCCCTTCGTCCTGCTCATGTTGGAATATTCTTTTTTTTCTATGTTTGCTCTTTGCAATTAAATGGAAATATCTAGTGTTATTACCTACCTCCTGAACATATTTTATTTTCACAGGTTGAGCCCATTTAGACTCTTCATCACGTCTAAGCTTTGCGAGACACTCATCAGCTTCCTTCTTAGCAGCCCTCTCGGCTACACTTAGAGGAATAGTTTCCGCTTTGATGTCAAGCTCATCAAAGAGAAGCGTTAGTTTTTCTTTAATTTTTTTATATTCTCCACTCAAATTCTTTGCCCAGCCCCGTAGGAACTGACGTAGATGTCTGATTTTATTTTGCCAACGCTCCATAGCGAGAAAATGCCCCATATGAACTGACGTAGGAACTGAATCTATGATTAGAGGTGTATGATCCGACCCCGTCCGAATCATATCATGCACCGTTACTAAGGGGTACTTCTATTCCCATTCAACACTAGCGAGAAAATGGTCCAACTTCTCAAACGTTGGAGTCTCTCGCCTACTAGCCAATGTAAATTGGCAGCCTGAGAGTGTCAACTCCTTTAAATCGAGACTCTCAATGATTGCATTAAAAATAAATGACCAGCGTGCATTAAAATTTGCATTGTTCTTCTCTTCCTAGCGTCTTATAATATTAAAATCACCCCCCGCCAACATGGGTAGTGATTCAGCCTCACAAATGCGGACTAATTCCGCTAGGAACTCTGGTTTTTAAGAATCCTAAGCAGCCCCATAGACCACGCTACTGGAGCCCCCGAAATGCGATGAATGCCTCCTCCGAAGGCCTTATCGACATAGATGCAAGCCCAGCAGTGCCCAGTCCGCCAGACTGAGGCACCTGACGAGCAGATGGTGAAGATCATGCGACCAACACCCGGCGTCCTCGGCATCATCACGTCCCCCTGTGAAACCTCTCCTTGGACTCGAGATATGGGTGTACGTGGTGACGAAAAGAGAGACCTTGCAGTAGCAGTACGCCTGGGCGACGACGAACATGGCACCACCTCGTTAGCTACCGTAGCGCCATGATCCGTCACCCCCATAGTCTTAGCCTCCACCCCTGCCGCGGCAGCCAATGGAGCCGAAAGCTATGCCGCGGCAGTGACAGCAGCACTTTTTGTCGCCGCGGCAGCAAGTGCAGCGTCAATCTCTGCCGTGGCAGTGGAATCGCCCGATTTCTCTGTCACGGCAACAGCAACATGAATATTTTCTACCGTGGCAGCAACAAACTGTGAAGTAACCACGGCATCCTCAACCTGCTCAGTACCTTCACCCGCCATCGTATCCATGCTATAATTACTATCAACCTCACCACTATGATTCTCCTCCGCATTGAGATACTAGTAGGAAAAAGCTTACTGGTGGCGTGTAAGAAATGGCTAATAGTAGCGTGGGTCCCCACACCACCAATAACGCGCCACTGGTAAAACCTATTGGTGGCGTGGCTGGTACCCCACGCTACCAGTAGCTTATTTAGTTGTGGCGTGGCCATGCCCCACGCCACCAGTATGGGCTACCGGTGGTGTGCAAGCTAGCACACGCTACTGGTATAGCACCCTGCTCTTGGTGTTGGTGGCACGCTACTAATATGCTACGGGGCACGCTAGCAGTAGTATTTTAAAGAAAATTGGATTTCTAGTAATTTTTTCTGGATTTAATTTCCCAAATATAGACAGTATATAGACAGTAAAACATGTAGTTAGTTACCAAATAGTAGAAAAAGTATTAATTAGTTCTTAACATTAAAACCGAAATAGATCGAGGTGACCAAATTAATACATGTCTCGAATAGCTAGATAGAGGCACATAGATTTCATCATCGATCTAGAGGTACATAGGTTTCATCATCGATCTAAACTATGATCACATACAATAGAAAGGCAATCACGATGAGCAAGACAGGGATTATGAAGTTCTTCAGGCGCCCGTTCTTCTTCCTCTCTCCCTCCAGGAACTTCAAGTAGCTTGCTTCTTCCTCCTGTCTAGTCTCGAACGATTTGTGGCTGTTGCTCTCGAACCTGTCCACCTGTGCCTGACACTCCGCCCACTCGGTGTACACTCCTAGAACCCTCCCTCCGTACATGACATGCCACTTCTTCATCTATACCCAACACAGATGCATCATAAGCAAATTCATAGATAATATGCAACATAATATGTCGCAGCAGTGGAACATGGGGGTTCCGCTACTACTGCCAAAGTGGGTCCACTACGTGTGGGCCCACCACGAAGATGGACAAGATCAAGAGCGTCATCCAGACAGGTGGGCCAGCCCACTAGCCTCGCGAAGACCCGGAGAGGCCTGCATCGACGCGAAGGCAGCCAAGAGCCTCGACGCAACCCGGGTACCAAGACCAAGACCCAACGGGAGCAAGACCCAGAGGGAAGGCTTTGACTCATTCTACGCCCAGGCATGGAATGAGTGCTTCCCCCCGTTCCTCCAGAAGATAAGCATGCCAGCCTAAGTAAAGGGAAAATATCAAGGAAGGTTTGGACTCCAAGAGGAGAAGGAAGCTAGAGCACGCTATCGTGGTAAGTTGCACGGCAGTGCCATAAGGGATGGCATAAGAAGAGGTGTGGGGACAACATGTGCATACGACGGCACTCGCAGGCGGGATTGAGCACAAGCGCTAAGACGCGATGTACCCTGGTTCGGGGCCCTCATCGAGGTAACACTCCTACTCCTGCATGGTCTCTGGTATATCGGTGGATGATGCATGTAAAATGCATACATGAACTTTGCACTTTAATTGCTTATATTCCAATCATATTTGCATCATATAAGGGTTATATCAATGTTTTATAATGATTTTTGGGAATATTCATTTATTTCCTATTTTTATGGAATTAACCCTGCACAGGCAGAAAACCCCGTTTTCTTATTTTAATGTTTCAGGGACCTAAACGTCAACGAAATCACCTGGAAATTTACGGGCGTCAATATTTGGAAGGAAGAAGACCTGTGGGCGAAGGAAGCTAGCAAGCGGAGGCCCGAGGCCCAAACGGGGGTGGCCCACACGGCCAGGTACAGTGCTCGCGTGGGACTACCCCGTTTGGCCCTCGTGGCTCCGTTGCCATCGATCTTTCTCCACCGACTCCGTCTTGACCTAAAAACGCCTATAAAAAAGGTCCCCTGGCGTTTCGCGAAAGGAGGCGGCGGAGAAACACGGAACACCAAAACAGAGAGTCAGAAGGCTGCCGCCGGAGAAGATCGGAGGGGGGAAACGCCGCCGGAATCACCTCCGGAGGGCTCCACCCCCCTCCGGCGTGTTCATCATCAACATCTACAGCAAGAACTTCTCCACCATCATCACCATGATGAAGGGGGAGTAGTCCACCCCCTGGACTGGGTTTGTGGTGGTAACTTTTATATCTCTCCTCTCTCTTGAGCTTCACTAATTAGTACCGTATGAGCTGCAAACATGATTACGGTCATCTATGTAATACCTTTGTGGTGAATATTGTGGTGTGAGATGATTTGTTATGCATTTACCGTTGTGTTGGAGCTTTTGTGATTTGTCATACTTTGAAGTATGATGTATGTGGGTACGGGATGGCCGATGTGACACGGCATAGGTATTGAGTGACACAGTACCGCCCAACGTCCTTTATCTGGGGGTAAAAAGAAAGAGTATGATGTGGGAGTGAGAGAAACCACGCTAGCCTTACGAGGGGTGACCTAGCAACACAAATGAGTATTTCTTTCAACTATGTGTTTTAGGACATATAGCCGTCATAAAAAGCTACCATTAAAACATGACAATTGTGTGTACTTTATCTATAACATGATGATCACCGTAGATGAGAGAGAGAGAGGATTAAGTGAACCCATGAACCATGTCCATTGTTCCTATAAGAAACACACACTTGAGCTTGTCCTCTTGCTACATAGAGGATTGGGCTTTCTCTCTTTGAGAGCTTTCACTTGCTACTACCTTTGTCTTGTCCTCTTGCAAAGAAGAGGATTGGGACACTTTTACATCCATCAAACCAACCATCTTGTTCTCTAAACTTGTTTAGTGCATAATCAACTAAAACTTGTGACACTTTAGTTGTAGGGAATAGATAACTTTTCCTTCTTGCTCCTGCGGATCGATACCTTACTTCCACATTGAGAGGTGCTACAGTGATCCCTTGCTCTTGGGGGTTATCAAGTACTTTTCTGGCGCCGTTGCCGGGGAGCGTAGCGCTTAAGTTTCTATTCTTGTGTGCACTAGACTAAGCTTGGGGAGGTCTCTTTAACTTATTTTATATCTTGCAATCATCTAAGCTTGGGGAGGTTCTTTGACTTGTTTGATGATACTATGTCTCCCATTTATGATGATGAATATGATATTTTCAGTCCACCCACTATTGAGGATATAGTTTATGTTGATTATGATATGCCTCCTATATATGATGTTTACAATGATGAATATGATATTTTCAGTCCATCTACTATTGAGGATAAAAATCATTTTGATTATTCTATGCCTCCTATTTATGATGATTACATTGATGGATGTGATATTTTTACTCCCACTATTACTAATGAAACTGTTTATGCTTATGTGGAGAGTAATGATACTTTTATGCATGTGGATCATGATAAGAATGCTCTATGTGATGGTTATATTGTGGGTTTTATCAATGATGCTACTGAAAGTTTTTATGAGAGAGGGAGACATGACTTCATATACCACAATAATATTAAGTCTCCTCTCTTTTTGTTGAAATTTTGAAGTTGCACTTGCTTTGCCTTCCTATGCTAGTCACTTTGTGCTTTATTGATTTATTTTCTTACAAGATCCCAATGCATAGGAAGTGGGTTAGACTTAAATGTGTTTGATATTTGCTTCTTGATGCTCTTTTATATTCAACTCTTATTCCTATGGGAGCATCATTAAAACTATCAAGCCTAGCTATATGGCTATAAAGAAAGCGCTTTGCGGGAGGCAACCCGGTTATTTTTTGTGTGATTTTCTTTGTGTCCTCTTGCTGTAACAAGAGACTTTGTGTCTAGTTTAGGTTCTGGAGTTTTCAATAAAGTGCCAAGTTTTACCCTTTTTGGTTTGAAAAGTTGCTTATAGTTCGGAGATTTTATTCCTGCACGAGTCAGTGCACGGTATGATTTTTAATTCTTATTCTGTAACTCCGAATGAGCTCATATTTGAACTGTAGTTGCAACTTTTCATCCTCTGTATGCATGAATTTTTTCGGAATTTTTCGAGAAAGTTTGGTAGGGTAGAAAAATACGTTTTGCTGCTGCTGTTTTTCTGGACAGATTCTGTCCCATTTTGTTTGATGCATGCTTTGAGCTTTTAAGTTGAATCTTTTTGATCCAATTGAGTTTATGAGTAGGCATACAACATTATACACTTTCTGGACATTCATATGAATTTTTGTTCAAGGATTATATGCAGCAAGGAACCTATTTGTTTATCACTATTAATGCACCCCACAGAAAAGAGATGGGAGAAACGGTGTTTTGAAGTTTTTTCACAGGGATTGGAGGAGATGCACCAAGAGCTATCCAAGGATGGTGAAGACCATAAGCTTGGGGATGTGAAGACAACCCCGCTGGACCTACACACTCTCGGTTTGCACACGTCCAACTTCTGTTTTTCGATCGAAACACTTTATCGCATAAACTTGGAGCGTCGTTTTTGTTTTTGTTTGAGTCTTGAGAGACCACCACACTATCATTTATATATGAGAGAGCTACTGGAAATATGGGTTGAAATATGTTGGATGCTTTTATAAGATTGGGAAAAGGGATGTTTGACTTGATTTTTAATGATACATATAGTTGCATGATTCATGAGCTTGTTTATGAGTAATAGTTTGCAAATTCTTTTTGTAGAGCTATCACTTATTCATGTTTTGGTGCTGATTGTTATTTTACTTGGTTTAACATGGATTAGTTAGTTCTATGGACACTCATGCATGCATCTAGATGGTCAACTTTCTCCCTTTTGCTAGCCCAAAAACTCCAACAAGCAAAAACTTGTTTCCAACACCTTCAACCAAAGTTATTCCAGTGAGTCCACCATATCTACCTATTGGCTTTATGCTATTCCGAGTATGTTTAACATGTTGTTTGTGTTATCTTACCTCTGAATGAAAATGTTTATGTTATTGATTGCAATGGAAAAAATTGGTTATATAGCTCTCACGAACTTGATGCACAATGTTCTTTTATTTGCATAATAAAACTTGACCCATTGTGATTAAGATTATGATGTTTGTGGCTTGATGAATGTTTTGGGTTGGAAGTTAGCCCATATGTGCTGTCACATGGCAAGCTTTCAACACGCTCTTCATCTCATTTAGTTGATATCATGTGCTTTTGTCTATGGATGCTTATCATGTTGAAATAAATGTGGAAATAGAGTGAGTTTAAATGAGTTTGTGTAAATGGTTAGAGAGACGCCTGGGCCGCTAATCTAAGCCATGCATCATTCATGGTGGAAATTTACTTACATACTATGGTGAACCTTCTGTGATACACCTTGCAATAAAAAACTATTCCAAATGGTAAATAAAAAGGGTGTTGAGATTGTTCATTTTGTTTGTTTGTCTTGTCATTTTGATATGGGCTTGTTCCATATCTTGGGACAAGAGGTACCCCAGTTGACGCTCTTGATGATACTATTATGCTTACAATGATATTTAATTGAACTTGCTTTGTTTCCCAAGTTGAGTAACACATGGTGTAAGTACTTGTATTCAAGGGGCATGAGACATTCAACCCATTCTTTATCAAGCACACTACTCATATTTGCTTTCACTTTAACCTTAATCATTCAAGATGCTATGATAGGGGCAATGAGAGCTTGACACCAATGAATACCTTATTGCAATCATTAACTTAAGTAGAAGAGTTTGGAAGTTGGATGAAACTTATGCATGCTTTACCTCTACTCACATATACATCTTTCCAAAGTGTACACCTATCATATTCAGATTTTCATCTACACTCTATGACCATTGTAGGATGTTCTACTTATCATTATGCATACATGTGTTCCATATTACTTGCTACTATGTTACACTTTGTGAACTATCAATGAACATCCTTGTCTTGAATACTTGATATCACTTCATAAACTATTTGCATATTGCTACTCCTTTGAAGAATGAATCATTTGACTATATGTAGCAATAGTAATCATCTTTGATATCATTGTTAAGTATTAAATTGCAAAGTCCATGTTAGTTTTATCATCTTCATACTCGAGGACGAGCATGGATTAAGCTTGGGGATGTTGATGCATGTAAAATGCATACATGAACTTTGCACTTTAATTGCTTATATTCCAATCATATTTGCATCATATAAGGGTTATATCAATGTTTTATAATGATTTTTGGGAATATTCATTTATTTCCTATTTTTATGGAATTAACCCTGCACAGGCAGAAAACCCCGTTTTCTTATTTTAATGTTTCAGGGACCCAAACGTCAACGAAATCACCTGGAAATTTACGGGCGTCAATATTTGGAAGGAAGAAGACCTGTGGGCGAAGGAAGCAGCAAGCGGAGGCCCGAGGCCCAAACGGGGGTGGCCCACGCGGCCAGTACAGTGCCGCGTGGGACCCCCGTTTGGCCCTCGTGGCTCCGTTGCCTCGATCTTTCTCCACCGACTCCGTCTTGACCTAAAAACGCCTATAAAAAAGGTCCCCGACGTTTCGCGAAAGGAGGCGGCGGAGAAACACAGAACACGAAACAGAGAGTCAGAAGGCTGCCGCCGGAGAAGATCGGAGGGGGGAAACGCCGCCGGAATCACCTCCGGAGGGCTCCACCCCCCTCCGGCGTGTTCATCATCAACATCTACAGCAAGAACTTCTCCACCATCATCACCATGATGAAGGGGGAGTAGTCCACCCCCTGGACTAGGGTTTGTGGTGGTAACTTTTGTATCTCTCCTCTCTCTTGAGCTTCACTAATTAGTACCGTATGAGCTGCAACATGATTACGGTCATCTATGTAATACCTTTGTGGTGAATATTGTGGTGTGAGATGATTTGTTATGCATTTACCGTTGTGTTGGAGCTTTTGTGATTTGTCATACTTTGAAGTATGATGTATGTGGGTACGGGATGGCCGATGTGACACGGCATAGGTATTGAGTGACACAGTACCGCCCAACATCCTTTATCTGGGGGTAAAAAGAAAGAGTATGATGTGGGAGTGAGAGAAACCACGCTAGCCTTACGAGGGGTGACCTAGCAACACAAATGAGTATTTCTTTCAACTATGTGTTTTAGGACATATAGCCGTCATAAAAAGCTACCATTAAAACATGACAATTGTGTGTACTTTATCTATAACATGATGATCACCGTAGATGAGAGAGAGAGGATTAAGTGAACCCATGAACCATGTCCATTGTTCCTATAAGAAACACACACTTGAGCTTGTCCTCTTGCTACATAGAGGATTGGGCTTTCTCTCTTTGAGAGCTTTCACTTGCTACTACCTTTGTCTTGTCCTCTTGCAAAGAAGAGGATTGGGACACTTTTACATCCATCAAACCAACCATCTTGTTCTCTAAACTTGTTTAGTGCATAATCAACTAAAACTTGTGACACTTTAGTTGTAGGGAATAGATAACTTTTCCTTCTTGCTCCTGCGGATCGATACCTTACTTCCACATTGAGAGGTGCTATAGTGATCCCTTGCTCTTGGGGGTTATCAGTGGACACGTTACAGAGTCGCTCCTCGAGCTGTTTGCGAAGTTCTCCATCTATCTCTCTGGTTCTCTCTCGCTAGGGTTTCTCTTTGGGAAGAAGACTCTCCTCTCTACTTGGGCGCCCAGCCTGCCCTATATAGGGCTAGCAGGCTGGCTTACAGGTAGGACCGGCTGAGGGACGTCAGTCGGCTAGGACCCACTGAGGTCAGCCACAGTGTATTTCCTTCAGCCACAGTGGCACGACGTGCGGCCTGCGCACCGCTGTGCACAACGAGAGCAGCCGGAGAGTCTGGGCGCTCCCGTCTGCTCCCGTCCCATCGAGCGTAGTTGGCCTTGACCATAGCCTCCCATCGGAGTGGTTGGAGTCGTGGGCGAGGGTTCACCTTTAGCCCATGCTTCAATGTCGAGGACGGCTAGCCAGGAGGAGTCGGCCCGCCGCCGGGTAGTTTGATGCGGGCCGGCTGTGGGAGCAACCGGCTACAGGGCAGCAGCCGGACGTCGATCACTGCTGCCCCACTGCCTCTTGTAGGATCTTCTGAGTGTCTTTCGCCACCCAGGGGTCATTCCCACGACACTAGCCCCTGAACACGTCGGAGCTTTGCGGCCGGCTACGGCGTGGAAAGCTTCTGCGTTTTCATTCTTCAGTTCCTCAGAGTTGGGCCGACTGGGAGCGTGACACCTCGAATGCTCCACTTGGGCCGGCTGCTGCTGACATGGGCGATGATGCTGGCGCGTCCCATCAGTCTGCGCCTCCACCACCTGGGCGACGCAGCGACGCCTCGGTGCCCATGCGGGGATCTTCTGTAGCCGCTGAGCGGTTGCGAGATCTTTTGTGCCGAAACCGCCGTGCACGATCGGCAGTTCCGTGCAACATGGCGATGGTTGCCTGTGGGAGGCCAGGCGATGGCCTTGGGTATAAATTGGGGCCGAGGCCTCCTTGCGAAGGGTCCTTCCCTTCTCCCCTTCATTTCTTCTCTACATCCGCGACCCCGGAGGCGAACGCGGAGGAGGACGACCACGGGCCACCGACACTCAACGGCGACGCGCAGCCCCACCCCTAGCGAACTGGATCTGGAGATGGCTGGAGGAGACGGCGATTGGCCGGGCTCGGCGCTGGTGCCCGAGGATGTCACGAAGCTTCAGCGTGACGGCTTTTTGGCGATGGAGAAGGAGGTGGTGATGTGGGTGCCGGAGGAGAGCGAGGTCGTTCCTGACCCCCGCGAGGGTGAGTTCGTGGTGTTCGCCGACCACCTGGACCACGGGCTCGCGCTCAAGGTAAGCCCGTTCTTTCGGGAACTTCTGGACTTCTACGGCCTCCAACCCCATCATCTCGGGGAGAACACCATCGTGCAGCTAAGCTACTACGCGGCCTTCTGCGAGGGATACTTGGCCATCTGGCCCAACCTCGACCTCTTCTGTCGGATGTACTTCCTCCGCGGCCGATACAAGCAGGGCCATGATGGCGACATGGTCGACTGCGGCTGTGCAATCGTCTACCGACGGTAGAACACGAAGCTGCCGGCGTTCAAGATGGAGGACTCCATCAAGGAGTGGTAGCGGTCATATTTGTATGTCCACAACTTGACTCGGGTGGATTGAATCGGCCTGCCCGCATTCACGCTCACCCCCCCCCCCCCCGTCGAGTGCGAACTGGGACGTGAGGAACCACGGCAATAAGTGCGAGGTCCTGACGGCGAAGGACTCGACGCTGTGTTGGCTATACCGTCGGGTGATGCCGCTGCAGGACAGATCGCACTAGATCTGCCACATGTCCGAGCGATATGACCCCACCCGGCTGACGCCGAAAGGCTTGAAGGTGTCGAGCCTGGATGGCTGGCTCTAGCTCGTCACCAAGGAGCACATCGGAGAGGAATGGGGATTCAAGTGGGCGCCCTATGACCGCGCGAACTTGCCACCCAAGGTAAACTTCCTCTCATTCAGTGGTATTTTGTCTTCTCGCATCATGTCTCGGTTGGTGATATAGCTGAATGCGCCTGCTTCGCCCGCTGACGACAAGCCTGCCATGGTTATTCATATTGTCGACTCTGATGAGAGTGCAGAGACCGCGGAGCCGACGTCGGCCCCACGCACCAAACGGCCGAAACCGGCTACGGCAGTCAGCCGGGTGGAGGAGGCCGACGAGGTCGAGGAGCCGCTCTTGAAGAAGAGGCCGAAGAGGATGCCGACTGTCCCCCCGACGGTTAACGCGTAAGTCTTGCTTTGATTGGGTAATGCTCTTCTGTTTTCTTCTAGTCGTGACTTGTTTCCGTGTGTAGTCTGCCGATGTTGCTGGCTGGCGCCAAGACCGCGGCGTCGGTCCCGCCCTCGGAGATAGGCGGCCAGGGGGAGGTTGGTGATGCTGGGCCAGCCGGCCAAAGCGCTCAGCCGGGCGCCGACCCCATGGTAACGACTGCCCAGGAAGGCCAGACGGCACCGGCGGCCGGAGATGGTGGTGCGGGGGATGCATGCCGCGTTGATGTAGACGCCTCCGTCGTCGATCCTGTGGTGGCCGTGGTGGAGACGGCTGTCATGGAGCCGGCCGGGGAGAAACCGGCGGAGAAGAAAGCTATAGCCGAGCGGCCCGTGGCGGCCGAGCAGCCGGCTGCCAGGGAGCCGCCCAAGGTGCCATCTCCACCTGCTGCCCTGGATTCTTCGCAGCCGATCGTGGCGAGCGAGACGGCCGATGGCAGCCTCGTGGGGAAGATGCACAAACCGCCACCGCCTCTACCGTTTGCCCTGGAGATCGAGAAGGGGCTGGAGGTTCAGCTTGCTGATTTCCGGCTGTTCCGGCGTAGGTATTGATGTTAGCGCTTCTTTTTCTCGCAGTACTCCCAGAAGGAGTCCAGCAACAAGGTCCAGCTGCTAGAGCAGGAGCTTGAGGCCGCCAAGAGTGAGTGCCTGTCCGCCTGTGTCTTGTTTCCGTCTACCGGATGTTTGGCTGCTGACGTTTTCTTTTTTGCCCGCAGAGACTGACTCGGAGCTGCGTGCGCGGCTTGAGAGCTTCCAGTCAGCCAGCTAGCGGCCAAGGTCGAGCGCCTCAAGGAGCAGGACAAGAAGCGCCAAGCTGAGGTCAAGGAGATGACCAAGGCCAAGCAGAAGCTGGAGTTGGCGGCAAAGGAGTACAACGGCGTCCTCACCGCGCGGAAAGATGCCTTCGACCAGCTGGAGAAGGCGTCCAGCGACCAGCGGGAGCTGGACCGCCAGGAGATCGGCAACCTCAAGTCTGAGGTCACCTGGCTGACGGAGGTCGAGAAAGCCTTGAAGGGGGAGCTGAGCCGGATAGACCAAGCCGTCAAAGGTGAGCCTTGTCTTGTTATCCTGGGGTTACTTTCATCCGATTGCTCGGCTTAATGACTTTGGTTCAGCTACAGCTTATTATCCGGCTCTGGAGGAGGAGGCGAAGAAGAGCACCCTCGATGACTTGGGGGTGCCCCACACTCTGGTTGCCCTATCCGGCTACAAGACGTCGGTGGAGGACCAGGTGGCGCAGCTCAGGGAAGACACCCAAGCCCTGATCAAAGCAGCTGGTCAGGTGTTCGACTACCTCTGGCCGAAGGACCAGGCTCCCCGTGCCATCTCTGAGCTTGCTCGCTGCCTGGAAGAAGGACCGGACGCCATCGTCCAGCTACAGGAGTCGGCCGCCCGTGGGGGAGCCCAGTGGACCTTATCCCTGATGCACTCCTGGTATCCGGCAGCTGAGGTGGAGGTGTTCGCGGAGGGCTTCCGGACCGGCGACAGCTATGAAGAACTTCGACAGTCCAAGGGTGTCCGTAGCACCGCCTGCACCATCGCGGACTTCGTCGACTTCGACGACTTCATTCCCGACCAGCCGGCAGCTAGAGGATGACGAGGCGGTCGAAGAGCCAACAAAGGGCGTCGACAAGGGCAAAGGTGTTGATGTGGCCAGCTGCTCCCACCAGAAGCCGGCGGAATGATCGAGTCCCCGGGATACCGGGTGTAACTGTTGAAACTTTTAACTTATTGTTTTGTCCCCGGGATACCGGGCGTACTTGTATGAACCTTGAATCTCGTGACTTGCCGTAATGTGGATTGCGTGGAGCCTCATACTTCTGGTTTTGTTGATTTTGTTTCTTTTCTAGAATGTGATCTGGTGGGAGCGAACAAGCTTTCCCACCGGGACTAGTCCCCCGAGATTCGGTCCGGCTGGCGCAGGGAGCCAGGTCGAATCTATTCCACCCATCCTTGGGAGTTTGCGAGGTGGTAGCCCCCGAGATTCGGGCCAGCTGGCATAGGCAGCCGGGTCGAATTTCTTCCACCCGTCCTTGGGAGTTTGCGAGGTGGTAGCCCCCGAGATTCGGGCCAGCTGGCATAGGCAGCCGGGTCAAATCTCTTCCACCTGTTTTTGAGACTTTGCGCAACCGGTAAAAATTGGCACACAGACCACGGTTAGATTGTTAGTGTGAGAAAACCAAATGGTTGGTCACATTTACTCTGGCGTTTTTTATTAGATTAGGTCCCGGCTCGCCCTTGTCCTACCACTTTGATCTTTTCCTGTGCACCCGACCATTTAACCCTTGCTCTTGCCGATGCGTGTCAGCCGGGTTGCGGTCCACAGCCAGATCCGAAGAGGGGGCCGGCTGGTGGAGCGCACAGTGGTCGGATTTTTAGGGGTTGGACTTAGGCGAGCGAAGGCATTGTTCTTGCGTCGAGCCGAGAATCGTTCTTTCTTTAAGGTGTTTTTCGCGTGTGAGCCTCCGGCTTTTGCTCTTGCTAGCGTGTCAGCCGGGTTGCGGCCTGCAGCCGGATTCGAAGAGTGGGCCTTTGGCGTCGAGCACGTTACTAATCCATCGTGAGAGAGAAATGATGGCCTGCTAGCCGCAGCACGGGGGTGTTGTAGATGGGTCGGCGAAAGCCGGGTGGCGCAGCCGGTTCGGCGTTGTAGCCCATCTCATTTCCGAGGTTGGCCCCTCGGTGTCTGACTTCGTCCATCCGGCTGGGCTGGGCAGGTACTGGGGTGAAGCCGTGAGCGATGTTGTACTCACGCACTTGGGCTTCCAGCCGGCGCTGTGTGGCAGCGACGCTGGTGGCCCGCTCAGGAGGCGTAGATGTGCCTCCTCCAAGGCTGCGGTAGCCTGCGCCGGGTCGGCGCCGGGAGTGATGGGCGTGGATAAGCCCTGAAGCAAGGCGTCGACCGAGCCGGGTGCTGGGGCCTGCAGGTCGCTCTCGGCTGTGGAGCCGGTTACCATGACTTCCATGTAGACGCGGCGCTCGGTGCTGCTTTCGCAGCCGGCCATCTCCTCGGGGAGATGGTCTGAGCAGACGTGCACTTCGGCGGGGTACTCGGGGACGATGGCAATATAGACGCGATGCTCACCAAAGTAGATGATGGAGCCATCCTCAGGGAAGGCGGAACCCGCGAAGAAGGCGGCGTTGTCAGAAACGCAGTCAATGGAGCCGAACGTCGAGACGAGGCCGGAGGCGACTCGCTCGGCGAGGCGGGTGTCGGGGGAATACTCAATCGAGTATGTCTATGAACTCATGAAGAGATGAGCTGACGTACGAACTCATGAAGAGATAAGCTGACGGATGACTCATGAAGGGATAACCTGACGGATGACTCATGAAGAGATAAGCTGACGAATTCAAGGCCCGTGACGAACTCAAGGGCCATCCGGAGACTCCAATACATATTCGACTATGACTCATGTAAACCCTGACTTGGCCGCCTATATAAACCAAGCAGGGGCTCCCCTTGAGGGACAAGTAATTTAGAAGATAGAGAAACTAGCTCGATAAGTTCTAAGACGTCCAAAGTGTTGCAGATAGATTCAATAGCCACAATGTAGATAGAACAAGAGGAGTTGCCCCAGATACGGCGACTCCAGAGCATACGGAATAAGATCTAGCCTCAAACAGCATGTAGGGCTTTTACCGGATGATGTTTCCCGGGGGCTCGACAACAACACCGTCCCCGCGTGTACAGCAGATCATGTCTACAGAATCAAGAATTATCGGCATATTTCGTGATCCGGCATGATTAGCGGAAACCTCGGCGTCATCGTCAAACAAATTCCCGAGGCGTGGCTTCTACATTGCTTGCGAGCTCGCGCGTGCGACTCAACGGTCGGGTTCATCTGCACTCAGCCATTACGGACACCGATTTCAACTCATCTCGCCTCGGTGACTCGTGAGGCTTTGACTTCAACTCGTCTAATCGCGGATGACTCTTCATAGCCACTTCAAGCTCGTGGACGACTTCCAGCTCATCGTGACTTCGAGTTCGCAGACGATGGTCCACGGCTTACACCATTATCAACATTGAAAGGACAAGAATAAGCTAAGTCACCTCATATTTAGATATTCATATTATTTTTGTGTTAATCAAATAAGATTAAGTTTCACCTCTGAGTCAATATCGGGGGCTTACTTCTCAAAGTTGGGTTCCTTACAACCCACATTGGATTTATAAAAAAGTCGAGTTCTCTATAGCTCGCACTGAATTTATCAAAGTCGAGCTCTCTATAACTCGCACTGAATTTATCAAAGTCGAGTTCTCGAAATAGCTCGCACCGGATTTATCAAAGTCGAGCTATCTATAGCTCGCACTGGATTTCTCAAAGTCGAGCTCTTTATAGCTTGCGTCGGATTTATTGAAAGGTCAGGTTTTATTTACACCCGCAAACAGATATCTTAAAGTATCAAGGTCACCATCACATAATCAACATTGTCACCTTGGGATTCATTATATCATTTTATGAGTCACCCAGCGACTCATCATTATATCATGTTATGAGTCACCCAGCGACTCATCATTATATCATTTTATGAGTCACCCAGCGAATCATCATTATATCATTTTATGAGTCACCCAGTGACTCACCATTATATCATTTTACGAGTCACCCAGTGACTCATCATTATATCAATCTTTGAGTCAAATCAGTGACTCGTTATATCAATCTTTGAGTCAAATCAGTGACTCGTTATATCAATATTTGAGTCAAACAAGTGACTCGTTATATCATTATCTGAGTCAAACTAGTGACTCGGTATATCAATCTTTGAGTCAAACCAGAGACTCGGTATATTATTATCATTACCAGGGTTAATGAAATAAAGCCGGCACCTCTGGTATCCGGAGGTTTGTTGTTTCACCACATATCATTTTGAGATTGTTGAGCCTTTATTTTCATTAATCTTGGTTTCATGGGGGCTTAGTAGCTGATTCAGCTCGGTCTTTTGTACTGTGAAACCGCCCTTTGTTGACAATTTTCCTGATTAGACTCACCCTTAAGTCAGATGCGACTCGCATTATGTGGCCAAAGTATTTTGTATGTGGTGTCAATCGATTCTGAAGCCTATCATGGACGTTGTTGACCCTGAACACACATATTTTTTCCCAAGAAATATTGAGTCACGCAAGGGCCTACTTAACGGATGGTAGAGATAAATCAGTAGGGCCTATCTATGGGCCATATTTATCAAGTACCATATGCTATCATACAGAGTACCAAGTGTTTAACCAGAAACACGAACAAATAATTTATCAAGTATCATATGCTATCATACAGAGTACTAAGTTTATCAGAATTATTACAAGCTGCCATGGCTAAAGTATTATCATCAAGTTTTTATTGTTTCCTCGGGGGCTTTGCCTTTTGAATTACAGGAACCTATAACTTGGCCACATGAGTTTTAACAGACACAACTGGAGTTTTAATGGTTGGGATGATCATCTTCCCGACATCAGTTGTTGAAGCCACCATTATTGATATAACTACAACCGCAACAAGTGGAATTCTTAAAGATGAGTTCTTGATACAGCTTCAACCAGTATTATATTTTCTCCCTAGCGGCTCAATGAATATTTCACAGCTTGGAGTTTACAAACGGCTTTGCTCTACTCCAAATACCATTGTTTTCTTGAAAGCAACGATTTCGGCTTAAGCTGTTGCAGAATCAAATTGCAAAAGGAGGGAGATATGCCATCAAGCAGGATACAGAAGCATGCCTACTTAATGCCCGGGGGCTAGGACAATCAAGTTTTTGCCTAATTGAAAGAGTTTTTAAGTCCCGAGCCGCATGATCAAGCATACAACTTGGCCCTCGGGGGCTACATGATTCAAAGCTAGCGAAGTGCAACGAGTCTCAAGCCGACTCCTTGAGTCAACTCAAGACTCGGGGGCTACACATCCACCAGCATCTGGCGGTTTCTACTAATTCACATCATGGCTTCCACGACCATGATCGCTTACAAACATGATTCTTCACAAGATTGCAATGATACCAGGATGACATGATGGGATATTCTATTAGAGGATCCACTCAGCAATATCTAGACAACAGCTACAAGAAAAAATATCCATTTGCCGAGTCAAACCAGTGACTTGGAAAGCTTTGAAGTCAATCAGTGGCTACATACTCTTGAGCCGCAATGATTCATCATGGGTTAAGATGGTTCATTATGAGGACTTAACAGACTATTATGCTCTAATGGCTGGGCAGCTTATATATGCCTACGGCTTGTCTGCCTCGATATCTATGACTCGGCAGCTTATACGCCTATGGCTCATATGTATTGATGTCCATAAGTTGACATTTTTATGATTTCAGCTCGGTCTTCATGTCCGTGGTATGGCGGACTCTACACCGACAACTCAATATCCTCCACGTCGGCACTTCAGTGCACCTACATCAACAGCTCAACAAGCCTATATGCTCATGACTCGCCAGTCACTTCATGAGTCGCCAACCTCGACGTCCATGACACAACATCGTCAACATCAACCTCAATGACTCGCCAGCATCGATTACGCTACTCATCAAATTTTACATTCATGAAATCAGCAAGCTCTTCATCCGTGAGTCGATGTCCTCTACAACACCAACCTAGCATAGACTTCATATCCAAGGAAGGCAATATTATCATCAAATCAAGATCTTCCGCCTGACTCTTCGAATCACCCGAAAGCTCGGGGGCTAATGTCGGGGGAATACTCAATCGTGTATGCCTACGCACTCATGAAGAGATGAGCTGACGTACGAACTCATGAAGAGATAAGCTGACGGACGACTCATGAAGGGATAACCTGACGGACGACTCATGAAGGGATAAGCTGACGAATTCAAGGCCCGTGACGAACTCAAGGGCTATCCGGAGGCTCCAATACATATTCGACTAGAACTCATGTAAACCCTGACCTGGCCGCCTATATAAATCAGGCTGGGGCTCCCCTTGAGGGACAAGTAATTTAGAAGATAGAGAAACCATCTCGATAAGTTCTAAGACGTCCAGAGAGACACATATAGATTCAATAGCCACAATGTAGATAGAACAAGAGGAGCTGCCCAGATACGGCGACTCCAGAGCATATGGAATAAGATCTAGCCTCAAACAGCATGTAGGGCTTTTACCGGATGATGTTTCCCTGGGCCTGAAGCTGTATAAATCTTTCTCTTGTGTGCAATCTCGCTCCCGAAAGGTCCCAGGTCGTTTAAGTTCTACGATCTCACAAGTCATCCGACGATGACATCTGCCGTGTTTATCCAACGACATCGGGTGCGGGATCCCATGCCGAATGTAACTCCGGTCGCAGCTGATTGCCCCACCGTGGGCGCCAACTGTTGTGGTAAGTTGCACGGCAGTGCCATAGGGGATGGCATAAGTAGAGGTGTGGGGACAACATGTGCATACGACGGCACTCGCAGGCGGGATTGAGCACAAGCGCTAAGACGCGATGTACCCAGGTTCGGGCCCTCATCAAGGTAACACCCCTACTCCTGCATGGTCTCTGGTATATCGGTGGACAGAGTACAGAGTCGCTCCTCGATCTGTTTGCGAAGTTCTCCATCTATCTCTCTGGTTCTCTCTTGCTAGGGTTTCTCTTTGGGAAGAAGATTCTCCTCTCTACTTGGGCGCCCAGCCTGCCTTATATAGGGCTAGCAGCCTGGCTTATAGGTAGGACCGGCTGAGGGATGTCAGCCGGCTGGGACCCACTGAGGTCGGCTACAGTGTATTTCCTTCAGCCACAGTGGCACGACGTGCGGCCTGCGCACCGCTGTGCACGACGAGAGCAGCCAGAGAGTCCAGGCATGACCGTCTGCTCCCATCCCATCGAGCGTAGTTGGCCTTGACCATAGCATCCCATCGCAGTGGTTGGAGTCGTGGGCGAGGGTTCACCTTTAGCCCATGCTTCAATGTCGAGGATGGCCAGCCAGGCGGAGCCGGCCCACCGCCGGGTAGTTTGATGCGGGCTGGCTGCGGGAGCAACCGGCTACAGGGCAGCAGCCGGACGTCGATCTCTGCTGCCCCACTGCCTCTTGTAGGATCTTCTGCGTGTCTTTGGCCACCTAGGGGTCATCCCCATGACACACGCCGAGGGTGGTGTCATTAGGAAACAGCCGCGGTGGGGGTGTTAGTCATGCCTGTCACCTGCCATCCGCGTCCCTCCCACGATCCAGCGCACATTCGGATCCCATCAAGCCCCGAAGAAGGAAAGGCAGAGAGAAGGCCATGTCGCTCTCCACCACCACCACTGAGGGGGCTTTTTCCAGCCAAAACCACCCCAGCATGCCTCTCGCGTGACCTCTTGTGGCAACCCCCTGGCCTATATTGGGAGGACCAAGGCCACCTAGAGAAGAGATCGGATCCAAGAAGAAGCAATGCCAAGAAGGAGATAAGCAAGTTAGAATTAGTCTAAGCCGAGGCTGAAGCGAGAGGTGATCTCCTCCGGGTCAGGATCTGCTCGTCTTCTTCCTCTAGCCAGCCACCTCACCGGGTCCAGTCCCGGCAACCACCTTGTAGCCACACCATGATGAACACTTCAATCCAGACATGCAGGAGTAGAGCTTTTAGCCTCCGGGTGGCCTGAAACTGGGTAATTCCCTATGTCTCTGAGTTTCACATAGGATCTCTCTCGACGAAGACGACCTCAAACTTCCCCGGGAAGAACCATCCCAAGCCTCCTTCGCGCCCCGTGCCGAACCAACTAAAAGGGGGTATCGAGTACTCCCGGCTTCCATGATCCATGACACGACATAATATTAGGCAAAAAAGCAAGAGTTCAATTGTTCGCAATAAAAGCAACATAATTAAGCATGCATGATAAATAACGCAAAAGCATCACAAGTTCATCGTTCGAAACTAGAGCTAGGCAAGTTTAGGAATAAAGTTTACACCACAAGTTTACACCACAAGTTCATCGCACCAACACAGATGTGTCACTCTCACTTCGATCTCGCCACCGGCCTCTGGATCAAAATGTCGCCTAACTTGTTGAATGACCTGGTGTCACCCTGTAGGTCTAAGTGATCTTCTACCTCCCGCCGCGTTGGTACGCTGCCGAAGAAGATCCCATCACGTGGGTAGACATCGCCTTTGATGATTGACGCAAGGCTCTGCTGGATGTGATAGAACTCAAGTCTGAGAGTTTCATTGCTGCAGTTTGCTAAGTCCTGGGCCCATTTGTGGGATTGAGATGGCATGCGAAGTCTTTCTTAGATCCCGTTTGAACTCCTGCATGTGATGGATGACGTAGTAGGCATCCCTCGTACTGTCTCGCGGTTGCTTGACGCAGCAGAAGTTAGTTTGGTGGCCGAAAGATAACTTGTCCGACTTGTATTTTTTTCTCTCTGACGTGGCCTCCCTTGTAGTTGAAGCCACAGAGAGCATCATCCAGAACAACATTGAGTTGGTTGTAGTTTTTCTGGCGCGTGTTACTCGACGAGTTCAAATAGAGAGCGTGCGATACTTGCGGGTACAAAACGAGGAGGATGCAGTGGCCGCTGCGCAAAACAATTCAAACAGGCCATCATCCTCAAATTAACCTTCATACGTGCAAAAGAATTATGGAAATCTACGAAAGCATGTTGTGGTGGTTAGCGAATGACTTACTTGGGAAAGTAAGGTAGGAGAATGATTTCATTGTCCTTATTTTTCACCATGAATTGTTCGAGGTACTGCGTCGTAACTTTACGGCTCTCACGGTCTTCCAAGATGGTCTCCTTCATGTAGTAGGAGTCCGCTACCACGATGTCTGGGATATTCTCTTTTCTGACCACGTAGGCTAGATGCATCGCAAAAAGGCGAACCAAGGATTCATCGAGCCGTTTCATGTGAAACATGTCGAAGATGTGTTCAAATCGTAGGAAGAACACATCCCCGGGGGCTTTGTCAACAAAGAAGAAGTCCTGCGGCACCTTAGCCACGAAAAGTGGGTATCCTGGATCTTCCGATGAAAGAAGATGCTTCTCTGTTGATAGAACAACGTCATGCAGTCTCCTCAGATCCCCACATATGGCCTTGAGCATATCCGGCGGTACCATCAGTTGTCCCGAGACATGGACCGGCCGCGCATTCGTGGCTATCTTATCCTTAACCCAGATCGTCTTCAGAGCCGGCTGCTGGCTACTGTAAGAGGCGCCACCTTTCTTTGTTCTTTTACTCGCCTTCTTCTTGACGGCCGATTCGCCTTTTAACGCCGTAGTGGCCGCCGCACATAATGTGTTCGGGCTCAGCAATAAAGGCTTGGCTGGTTGATCCTGGGTCAAGGCATCTGGAGGCATTTCTTGGGAATTGACCAATAGAGACTTCTTGCACTCAGCAAAACATTCCTTCTCCGAGAGATCATGCATATCAGTATCGATATCACGGTAGGGTGAATCATCAATAGGACCCAATCCTCCATCATAGCCAGTATAGAGGAACTGATCATCGTCATCTGTCGGCCCAGTGGAAACCGGGGTACCATGGGCCGGCCTTCCACAGCCCTCAACACTCTACCAAGCATTTCTGCTAAGGACCTGACGTTCAGCCTGACGAGCCTCGTGAGGGATATTTCCCTCGGGAGGGCCTTCCCTGTCTGGAATATCGCTAAGTCCTGGCGCACGTCTGCGCCTCCCTCGCGAGGCCTTCCACGTGAGGCGTCAAGTACTTCAGAGCCTCGGCGAGGCACTCAGCCCTCGCGGGGTTCCTTCAAGTGAAAGCAAGCTCTGCACCCGCTGCAGAGCGCACATGGCCTCTGCGCCCACCGCAGAGTGACGCGTGCGCCTGCGCGCGGTGACGACGACGCCGCAGTTTCCTCTTTGGTGATTAAAGGCGGTCAGCAAAGCTGTGGCAAGCAAAGCGGACTCCCAGTATTGCCATTTCGGTGATAAGGGGACCGGCGGTCACTACGCTCCAAGTCGACGTCACCGTGGGGCACCCCATGGACCTCTGCAGCGCCAGCTTATCGTCCTGGATGGACGGTGGCTTTATCAGCTTTGGAGACATTACCTCCTGCCATGGATCGCGTCCATGGACAACCCCGACGCCGTGCGCTGCGCTCCACCTTGGCCGCCATGTGGTATCCCTTCCCGCCTTGTGGTTTCTGGAAGAGGACCGAGGCAGGCATAAAAGGAGCCAGTGTACGACCAAGGAAGGGGATTCGAACTCATTCTGATCCAAACCCATTCGAGCCACTCACCACTGGCTAGCTGAAGCCCATCTCCACCAGAGCAAAGGAGAACAGAGTTTCCACCATAGTTCCTCCTCAGCAAACCTTGAGCTTCGGCCACAACATTGTACTGTAACCTCTCCAAGCAGTGCAATACAACAAAGCAGGAGTAGGGCCTTTACACCACACGGTGGGCCTGAACCTGGGTAGCTGCTCGTGTCCACTCTCTGCCGTGATGTCCCTCACCGAGCTCGACGAGCTCCGTCGCCGAGGTAGTTGAGGGTTGTTTGATTGCGTGTTCAGCCCCTTACTCGATTTCTGGCTTCTGTGAGACACACCCCTAGTTCCTGGGACTAGTCTCCGACATCATCATTGTCTTGTGCCACAGGGTCTCCTACTTCGGTCTCTTCTGACCGAAGACATATGGTGGTAGTGGTGGAGTCATCTGGCGATGGATTGGCGATGGCCCGGCTACTGTTGTCTGTGGGGTGACCACCTCCAAACGAAGTTAGCTTTTCGGCCACAGCATGGGGAAGGTTGATGGGGAAGAACCAAATCGTCATGACCCGGCAACACACGAGCCACGGAAACCCTAAACATGCCAGGGGCATCGGCTTGCCGTGTAATAAGAGGTCATTTGGTTGAACGATCTGACCCATTGCAACATCCATCAACTGAGCGTTTAGGAGAGTGCATGGAGTAGCGTCGGCATGCGAAAACATGTAGGTCGTCCGAGATCCGTACAACGATGGCAGGCAAAGGAAATGAAGAAGAAATTTGTTGAGTCTGCGACGCTTAATTACCGTGATCGTGTCAAGCTCAGCTAATGTCGACGCACCGCCACCGGGCATGCCAGAGACGAAGGAGGGGCTGCTCTGAGGTGCGGTGCCGAGCGAATTCTCCCTATGTCCAGCTGCAATTATGGGCGGATTCTCCATAACACGTGAATTACTCGTCGCCTTGTTCATCGAGTTGCTCTCGACGAAGCTGCGAACGGGAAATTCTCCTTCTGGATTTTCTCTAATCCACTTCACAAATGCAGGCATGATGGTAGTCCACTGGTCTGCAAATTCTTCTCCGGTCGCCTATTTCGCCTTTTCTTCCACTTGTGCCAATTTCTCATTGAAATAAACCTTTTCGGATTGCCTTCTCTTCTTTCGCACTTCTGTGGGTTCATGACAACAGTAATCCCATCTGGCACCATCACCGGTGGTGAGAACATGGCCATGTGCCGGCTGGTTTTCCAGCGGCTTTCCTAGGACCTTGTTCATCGCCCGGTTAAAAGGTTTGTCCCAGGGGCGGGCTATCGACCCCTAAGATGAGGCTTTGAGTTTGAAGCACATGTTGATTCTTCTGCAAAAGGAATTTGAACCATTTAGAAATGTGACTACTAGAATGTAATCGACTTGATTAGAAGCTAAGCTGGTAAATTAACTACCAGTTCTCTCTCGAACTCCATGGTCTTCCCATCCGTGACAAATTCCCCGGGTTTTTTGTCAAAACTGTATCGGGCCCTGATAAAGTCAACTTCCTGCGGGTCTACGAATTCGTCCCAGGGGTTTGTTTTTCCCAGCCGTCTAAGTTCCGCGTCCTCCTTTTCCCACACTTTCCTCTTCTGCAAGTAACCACGGCTTCCGGGAGTGTGGTTACATACGTTCTTGGCCTGAAGTTCCTTCCCCCAGTCCCTCTTCACCTTGGTTGCATATTGATCGGAGGCATCCTTGAAAATGTTCCATTCCTCTTCTGTAATAAGCGGCCAGTGCTTGTGGATCTCATCGAAATCCGCACCTTCGTCAACCTTTCTTCTCACCCTAGTTTTCCAAGCGCTCAAGTCCTTGCTGAACTTGGTCAGGGCTTTGGTGTTTACCAATTCCATGTTGGGATCTTCTACCGTGGATTGATGTTGGGATCATCCTGCGGGAACTTGTATCTTTGGTGCAACTTCATAAGGAGGAGGTTGCTCAAATGTTTAGTGTCATCGTCCCTTATGTTCATTTCATAGATCAAAACGGTTTCTCGAAGGATGCAGGCTAGGTTGTTGCCGTAGCCCGCTGCAACCTTCCTAGGACTTGTAGGCTCACCAGTGCCGGGGTGCACTTGATGGACTTCAAGTCTTAGGGTGCCGAGCACATTAGGGCGCCTCTTCCATCACTGCTTGGGTTGGCTACCATCTATGGTCCCACCCGTATCAGTGGTCCCGTTGTCTTCGGTGGTCTCGGCGCAATCAGTGGCCTGGTTGCCATCAGTGGTCTCGGCGCCATCAGTGCCCTAGTTGTGAACGGGCTCAGCTGTAAAATATCGCCAGTAATGGTCCGCTTCAAAATTTTCTTATGGGTCTGTCGGTACGGTTCGAGAACAACCGGCCTCCTCGTTGTTTCCCGACATCACTAAAGTTTCAAATTCTAAATTCCACACTTAAAATTCACTTATAATTCTAGAATATTTGGAGGCTTAAGCAAATATATGACAAATACTCTAGAATATTCAAGTATTTAAAAACCACAAATTTATCCACAAATCTCTATTTAAATTAATTCTACACTTAAATCCAATTAAAATTCACTTAAAATTTGGGCACTCAAATATGTCCTATTTTTAGCAAAAGTCATGCCAAATTAATAGAAATTTCGGCATGACCTTTGCTAAAAATAGGACATATGGAGTGCCCGAAATTTGCTGGAACGGAAGTTAATCGACATTCCGGCAAACCATAGGCAACTCGCTAATTCCCTGTAAACAATCATCATATATCATGAACTTCACATTTCCTCCAAAAAAAAACCACATAATCATCATATATCATGAACTTCACATTTCCCTAAAAAAAGGTTACAACTCAATAAAATTTTCCAACCCTAACAATCAGCTAACAGTAGTATGCACTAACTGAAGAACATCAAATAGCAGTTAACTGCAATTCTAAGCCTAACAATCGGCTTGTGAAAACACGAAGAGGAGGGAAATCAGGAGTGAGCTCACGGTGGAGGTGCTCGAGCACGGCGTGGACGAGGTCGGAGAGGACGGACGACGACCTGAGGAGACGCGTGGGTCAACGACGGCGGGAGGGGACGACGGCAGGTCGATGATGGCGGGAGTGGATGGCGGCGCGCGACCTCCTGCTCCTGGACGGCGGTGGCGCTCGGGGAGGATGGCGTAGGGGCAGGGGCGAGGGCACCTCCTGCTCCTGGTCTTGAGGATGGCGTGGTGAGAGAGAGGGAGGTCGACGAACTGGATTGAATAGCTCTACGCGCGCGCTGAATTTGGGGGATAAGGAAATTTACTGGTATCGTGCGGGCAAGAGGATGGCCGGAGGCACGCTACCTGTAACCACGCTACCAGTAACTTACTGGTAGCGTGGCACTCCCACCCCAGGCTACCAGTAAGTTTGTTTTTTTTTCTTTTCTTTTTATCCTTCTATGTTTTCTTTTCCATAAATTGACTTCGGTGTCCAAATTGATTCAAATAAATTTCTAATAATTTGTAAAATTGCCCTTAGTCATTGTAGACCGTTAAGGGCTGTTTTTTATCAAAACAAAAACGCAACATACCCCTAAGTATATGTTTAATTAGGGTTAGCTAGGGTTTAGGGTTTTAGGGTTAGGGTTATGGTTGTCTAGGATTTAGGGTTAAAAGAGACATTTAAATTACTGGTTTATATTTTTAAAAGCATACAATTGTGTAAAATAATAATTTAAACAAAAAGAGACATATATATCATATCGATGCAATATTAATTAATTTAGTGCATGTTAAGTACGTATACAAAAGATATACATAACGATAGTTTCGTTAGCGCATGCACGTCGTTTCTCAGCGTCGTCTCACAGTCTTCTTGCCTTTTTTGTTCTGTGTAGAATAATTTAGCCCCTCATCGCGACTTCTTCTTTTGAAGGGAAGACCTTTCTTAGGTAACGTAGTCTTCCTTCTTCTTTTGAAGTATGCTTCATCGTCATCGTTGATGCGTGTATTTTATACACATTTTTATCCATTGTTTAAACCGTATCTTTGTTATATTAATGACAAGATATTAACTCTATACCTGCCACTAATCACTAATGAAGCAATCAATTGCAAATCACTCTGTCATTATTTTTGCCTGCAGTTTTGGACGTGGAAATCGCTGAAAATCAGGACTAAAAGGAAGGAAAAGATCAAAGGAGAAAATGCCAAGTCATGCCGTCCTCGCAGCACGCGTAACGACCGGCGGTACGGTCGCAAGCGACCGTACCCACCACCGTACCAGGCGCCATCATGACCGTCAGATCAAACCGACCTAAAGTCATCAAAGGGTCCATACCTATTTCGCGACGGAAAACTCTCGAAAACCTAATTCCGTCCGCTGCTATTATAAAAGGGAGTGAAAACAGCCACCACCGCCCTCCATCCTCAAGACGCATCCTCCACGAAGTGCTGCCGCATTCACCAATCCACCACCACCATAGTCATGGCCATTCTACTTTGTAATCTTGATCTCATCACAACCGACAACATTGTAAAATCTATCAATCTTTCAATACAAGTACTATTTACCACAATGTTTTCTATTGTTGATCTGATTGCGATGTGTGAGTAGTCCACTCGGGCTAAGGGCTGAGGCCTAGCCTCGCAGCTATGTGCATGATCTAATCCATGGATATTAGTTTAATAAGTCATTTATGTTATGTGTATGTTCTTGTATCTGTGCCTCGCTCCTAGGACTTGTCAGTTACCCAAGACCCTGAAGAGTGATCAAGGTAACGGTATGACGAGAGATGCGTGGAAGGCTGACAGTGAAACTCGGTGACAGCAGGAGGAGTACAACAGCTGGAAACAAGTCTCTTAGGAACTACAATGATGTCACTATGCTTAATCCACGAGACGGAACAGGGCCAGCGGTTGGATGAATTAATCTATGGTAACTAGTGCATCTGGAGCCATGGTGACTTATGGACACATTGCCTATATATATCATAGCATAAGAATTAATTATTACTAAATGTTTACATCTTTATCTTATTTATCCCATGAAACTAATACACTGCTGCAGGTGAAACCTTAAGCCCCGGCCTATTTCAATCCATTGAACACAACCCTTTTAAGAGAACAAGTTGGTCCGGTAAAACGAGATTTGATTTAGACTTTCTTAGCCTTGTTGACTAACCTTATCAAGCACCTACTTCCCGGTTCGATAAACCCTGGGTCTCATAGGGGAAAAAGCAACGTACTGCAATCCGATAATCCGGATCGAAGGTATCAACCCTTTTTTTGGCGCCGTTGCCGGGGAAGTATTTCTGCTACCCTGGTAAGGTTACTAGAGCCCTTTTTAGTTTTGTCAAATTTTGTTTTAGTTTATTTCTTGTTCCTAGTTTATTTGCTTAGCTTATTTGAAGACCCAAAAATATTAGTTTACATTCTGTCATAGATATAAAACCCAAAAAATTAAAATGGCAAACAAGAAGCTTGGGGAGTTTGTTACTCCCAATGATGATTATTTACGTGCACCTATTACTCAGCTTGCTGTTGTTGCTGAGAATTATGAGATCAAGCCTAATCTTTTAAATTTGATCCAACAGAACCAATTTAGTGGTTCAGCTTCTGAGGATGCAGGTATGCATTTTGTCGAGGTGTGGGCTCGGCAAATCGCTGGGTTGTGTACCCCGGGTTGATTGAGGGGGAGAGAGATGGCGCGCTGGTAGTTCCGTCGGCTGACGAGCAAGGATTTACCCAGGTTCGGCCCCTCATGGTGAGGTAAAGACCTACATCCTGCTTGTCTGATCTGTATAGATGATGATGATATTACATGGTGGCCGCGAGGGCGATGAGAGACGTGGTCTCGTGGGGGATCTCCTCTATGGGGTGCCCCTGCCTGGCTTTATAAAGGGAGCCAGGTAGGGTTTACATGAGTTTCTTGTCTTGTACTCCAAGTTGTAGCTTGTTGGGCTTTATTGGGCCGCATGTCGGGCCCTAGTCTTGGCGTGCACCAGGTATCTTCACCGTGGGGTAGTCGAAAGGTAGCCCCACGATAGGAGCCCCCGAGTGCTGGGTCGAATCGAAGATTCGGGTAAGGACTCTTTCCTCCTGGGCACGCCATCGGGTTCCTGAAAGGGACAAGTAAAAATGATTCGACTCCGGCCGTTGAGGGCTTACAGAGGATGGTTTAGTCGGTAATGTTTCGACTGAATATTGATCTCATGCTATCGGGGGCGCGACAGCGCTCCCGATGGGAGTAGCCCCCGAGATTAAGCTGAATTGCTTGTAATTGAGGTTAATCTTAATTAGCCTTCAGTCGAAATCCGGTTATGCTTCACTCCCGATGGGAGTAAATGGAGGACTCGACAATGAATGGAGTCTTGCTCAGCCAATGGGCTTACTGTATGTTGTTTGCTCAGCTTGTTTGCCTACTGTTTTGTTGTCATTCAGCCTGTTGGCCTACTGTTTTGTGAGCACTCGAAAAATATTCGAGTTCCTCTTCAGCCTATTGGCCTACTGTGTTGTGTTCATTCAGCCTGTTGGCCTACAGCAGTTGCTTGGGATGTTGTTTACTTAGGACCTGTGCGACGCAGCCCCCGAGCGTTTCGAGTGCGGCCAAGGCTTTTGCCTAAGATCTTTGCGGCGCAGCCCCCGAGTGCTCGAGCGCGGCCTAAGATGTTTAATGAGGTGAACCTGTGTGGCGCAGCCCCCGTGCGTTTCGAGTGCGGCCAAGGCTTTTACTTAGGACCTGTGCGGCGCAGCACCCGAGCGATTCGAGTGCGGCCTAGGCTTTTACTTAGGATCTTTGAGGCGCAGCCCCCGAGTGTTCGAGCGCGGCCTAAGATGTTTGATGAGGGGAACCTGTGCGGCGCAGCCCCCGAGCGTTTCGGGTGCGGCCGAGGTTTTGAATTTGAACCTGTGCGGCGCAGCCCCGAGTGTTTCGAGTGCGGCCTAGGTAAATTTTTGAGGCCTGTAAGGCGCTGCACCCGGAAGAACATCAAGTACGGCCAAGGCGAATTTGTTTGCGGCCTGTGCGGCGCAACACCCGGGAGAGCATCGGGTGCGGCCAAGGCGAATTTGTTTGCGGCCTGTGCGGCGCGGCGTAAGTAGTCGACGCGGCGGACCGGAGTCGACACGGCGGACCGGAGTCGACGCGGCGGAAGTAGTTGACGTGGCGGACCGGAGTCGACGCGGTGGAAGTAGTCGAAGCGGCAGACCGGAGTCGACGCGGTGGAGGTAGTCGAAGCGGCGGACCGGAGTCGACGCGGCGGAAGTAGTCGAAGCGGCGGACCGGAGTCGACGCGGCGGAAGTAGTGGACGCGGCGGACCGGAGTCGACGCGGTGGAGGTAGTCGAAGCGGCGGACCGGAGTCGACGCGGCGGAGGTAGTCGAAGCGGCGGACCGGAGTCGACGCGGGGGAGGTAGTCGAAGCGGCGGACCGGAGTCGACGCGGCGGAGGTAGTCGAAGCGGCGGACCGGAGTCGACGCGGCGGAGGTAGTCGAAGCGGCGGACCGGAGTCGACGCGGCGGAAGTAGTGGACGCGGCGGACCGGAGTCGACGCGGCGCGGGCAACGCTCAGCCCCCGAGTCCCTTATTAGGCCGGCGAAGGGGAGTCGACGGTGCCGAGTCGATGAAGGCACTCGAGTCGCGTGTCGAGTGCAGCGATGAACTTGTCGTTGACGAAGCGCCAGCCCCCGAGTGTCGGAGGCGGAGTCGATGAAGCCGACGAGTCGAGGCCGCCAGCCCCCGAGTGTCGGAGGCGGAGCCGATGAAGGTGACGAGTCGAGGCCGCCAGCCCCCAAGTGTCGGAGGCGGAGCCGATGAAGCCGACGAGTCGAGGCCGCCAGCCCCCGAGTGTCGGAGGCGGAGACGATGAAGCCACTCGAGTCGCCTGTCGGGTGCAGCGATGAACTTGTTGGTGTTGACGTCGGAGGGCCAGCCCCCGAGGGTTTGTTTTGCCCTCACAGAGAGCCGGTTGTGTGCGTCGACGCGCTGTCGCCGTGCTCGATTATGTTGTTGACGAGTTAAAGCGCCAGCCCCGAGGGTATGTGGCGCCCTTCCAGGGAGCGGGATGTCTGCAGCAATGCCGCCGACGCTGCTCGATGTCATTGTGGCCGATGATGTCGAGTGAGTCGAGGCTTGCCCACAGTAGGGCTGTCGAGTTGTTGACGGCGCGCGTACGTCGGTATCTACCGAGTCGCCGTTCTGTCGGGTGCGTGTAGTCGAAGCCGATGCACCTTTTCGCCGGCGCTGACCGTGTCGCGAAGTCACCGAGCTGGACATAAGCAGATTTTTGTAAGCCGGCTTCTTTCCTTGTGATTGATCGTTGGGACCTGATTCCCTTGGCTGGAGCTGATCCAACCGATTAGTACATGAAATAATTTATGCAAGTATGAGATAGATTGAAGAACTAGATGAAAGAAAAGGCCGATTCGATCATGCATGCGTGCATGCTGCCTCGTGCATGTAATGGATGGCTGCTTCTTGTGATCGGCCCGTGCTGGTGCTGGTCTCTTCCTGAGGTTGTGCGTGGATCGATCTGAGCTCGTCGGAGCCTCGGGTAGCTAGGGCACGAACGTCACGCCACTAGATTGGGTCGCGGGAGCGCACGCCGCCGAGCCGTGAATGTCGAGATTTGTCGAGCCACGGACGCTGTCGCGGTCGAGTTGTCGATAACGTGGTTGTCAAGTCGTCGAATATGTCCGCTGCGGGTCGACGACGGTTGAGGTGCCGCCGAGCTGGTCTTGTGCGTCATGTCCTCTTTGATGGGCAACGCAGGCGTGCATGCTCCAAGCGATCAGGTTCCAATCAATCCATGTTCATGTACATAAGAAAAAAGATGGACGCAGATCAGATAGACTAATCAAAGGGATTTGCATAGAAAAACAGGTTAAGACTGAATCCGTGCATGGACGCCCGGATGCAATGGCAGGTCTGGCTGCTCCCGTTCGCCGTGGTCGGGTGCACGGTTTGTATCCGTAGCAGAGCAGCCGAGCATACAGGTTCCAGCCGGACGGCCGGACAGTCGCGTGGTCGTCTGTGTATGTGGTCGACGCGCCACCGATCCAGCATGACTCCATTGCTCCACACGTGGCATGCGATACCAGATAAACATGCATGTGGAGGATGATTAGATCTTAAGTAAAGTAATTAAGGCATAGAATAATCAAAGATAGATGATCAGATTGAGTAAGAAAAACCCGATCAGCCAAGAAAAAATGGACGCAGATCAGATAGACTAATCAAAGGGATTGAGTCCGTGTGCTGGATCGGTCCCGGCCGGCCGGCGTGTTGATGTAGATCCCGTGCGCTGGTGCTTGGTTCACCAGATCGGTAGCGACTTCCGGGTGGACGATGATGAAATCCAGATGCCATCTGGTCGTGGTTGTTGATGATGACGTACGTGTCGAAGTAGATGTGATCTGGTCGCTGTTGTCGATGGAGATTGGAGCCGCCGAAACGTTGAATCCAGCGCGCGTTCTTCCCACAGACGGCGCCAATTGTCGAGGTGTGGGCTCGGCAAATCCCTGGGTTGTGTACCCCGGGTTGATTGAGGGGGAGAGAGATGGCGCGCTGGTAGTTCCGTCGGCTGACGAGCAAGGATTTACCCAGGTTCGGCCCCTCATGGTGAGGTAAAGACCTACATCCTGCTTGTCTGATCTGTATAGATGATGATGATATTACATGGTGGCCGCGAGGGCGATGAGAGGCGTGGTCTCGTGGGGGATCTCCTCTATGGGGTGCCCCTGCCTGGCTTTATAAAGAGAGCCAGGTAGGGTTTACATGAGTTTCTTGTCTTGTACTCCAAGTTGTAGCTTGTTGGGCTTTATTGGGCCGCATGTCGGGTCCTAGTCTTGGCGTGCACCAGGTATCTTCACCGTGGGGTAGTCGAAAGGTAGCCCCACAACACATTTAAATACTTTCACTGAATTATGTGATATGATGCGTATGAAAGATGTTGATCCTAATTCAGTTAAGCTACGTTTATTCCCTTTCTCACTTAGAGGGAAGGCAAAAGAATGGTTATTAGCATTGCCAAAAGGCACCATTACATCTTGGGATAATTGCTGCAACATATTCATGACTAAGTACTTCCCACCTGCTAAAACTATGCAATTACGTTCTGTTATCATAGGATTTAGACAGGAAGATCGCGAGCCACTAGCGCTTGCATGGGAACGTATAAAAGATTCTGTTAGAAATTGTCCTAACCATGGGATGGAAGAATGGTTAATTCTTCATTTATTTTATAATGCTCTTAACCCCATGTCAAAATCTATGTTAGATACAGCTGCAGGAGGAACTTTTATGGGAAAAGAAATTGAAGTAGCACGCAAGCTACTCAATGACATGCAAGACAACCATTCACAGTGGCATATAGAAAGAACCAATACAAAGAAAGTAAATGATGTCACTGAAAACAACAATGAAGAGCTTACAGCAAAGGTAGATGAGCTAATTATTGTTCTTAGAGGTAAAAATGAAACTCAGGTAAATGCCATCTCCAATGCTCAAATTGAAGAAATAGATTTTATAGCTCGCAATACTTTTAATCCTAATTGAAAAGGTCCAAACTTTGGACAAAGCTATCAAAAACCATATAACAATGCAGGGCCGCCAAACCATAGCAACTATAATGGAGGAAACAATGGCAACCGCCAGTCACTTGAGCAAACCCTCAAATCTTCTATAAATTCTCAAACTGAACAAAATAGTGCTTTTTTATAAAATGGTTGAGAATCATGATAATATACTTGGTCAACTAACTCAGAAAGTTGGTACAATGAGAACTGATCTGCAGGGACTTCAAGAAAGAACCAAGACTGTGGAGCAAAAAATGGCTAAGATTGCTGAAAGTCAAACTTTGATCCTAGCAAAATTTGCGGGGAAGCCGGAGTCTAATCCAGTTGCAGACTTGAAGATGGTGAGAAGCACCAATGAAGAAATGACTGAAGAGCTGGATTATAGTAATGCTCCTACACCTAACTACACTGTGAAAGACCTCGTGAAAATGGTAAGCTTGAAAAATCCATCATTTGAAGGAGGTAATGAAGCAGCTTATAAAGAATTTATTAATCAAGTTGCTTATAAAGTATGAGAATTAGAAGTTGAGTTTGCAAAGTTATCTGAAAAGCTACCAGCTAAACTAGAAGATATATTTGAGCCTACTATTAAGATTAATTTAGGTGTCAATGAAATAACTGCACTTTGTGATTTAGTTGCAAGTGTTTCGACCATCCCTAAAAGTCTTTTTGATAAGTTAAACTTGGGTAGTTATAATATAACTGAACTCAAACTTCATTTAGCAGAAGATTCAACATTTAAACAAGCAGTGGGAATTTTAAAAAAAATATTGTAGTACAAATTAAAGAAAGCCCAGCACTGCTTGACCTTGTTATAGTAGACATGCCTGAAGATCCAATAGCACCAATCATACTTGGTAGACCATTTCTTAGAACTATTAAAGCCTTGATAAACTTACATGAAGGGAACGTGAGGATCGAATTACCATCTCAAGATCCTTTTGTTGTTCATTTCCCCAGGAAGAAGAAATCAAAAGTCTATGATAATGGGATCATCACGCTGAAGGCAAACTACTTTGGAATGGGCACACCAATATCTAAGCCCAGTTGATCATCACTACGGTCGAGCTACACGACCGAAAACAAAAGCGCTTCATGTGAGGCAACCCATGTAGATAAGTTTTCATCTTAACTTTTGTTTTGTTTTGTTTTCAAAGTGTTCGAAAACACGCCGGAAGGGAAGAATTCCTTTTTGCTATTACATTAAGTACTGCCGATGTCTCTACAATATATTATATAAAATATCTGTGAACTAACATTTTAGGTCCTTAGAAAAATTACAAAACTATCATTTTCGAGGAAACCGTGGTCTTAACGACCTACGGTACGGTGGCAGATGACCGTACCCGCCACCGTACCATATCGTTGTGTCTCGGTACGGCCTCGGAAGAATATTCTCCATCGTCGGAACGGCCGTGAAGGACTATAACGAGTGGCGGTACGGTGGCTCACCACCGTACCCGCCACCGTACCAGAGGACCGTCTCGGTATGGCCTCGGAAAAAAATTCTCCTTCATCGGAACTGCCGTGAAGGACGGTAACGAGTGGCGGTACGGTGGCTCACCACCGTATCTGCCACCGTACCAAGAGGAAAGTCTCGGTACGGCCTCGGAAGAAAATTTTCCGTCATTGGAACGGTCACAGAAGCTTTAACGAGTGGCGGTACGGTCGCACGCCATTGTACCCGCCACCGTACCACGACAAATCGCAGATGAACACAAGAAGCCAAACCCGTGCCAATTCTAGTGCTAGTCAATCTAGCCAAATCAAACCTCCAAGGATAAGTTCTTGGGAATCAAAGTGCAGGGGAAGACCCATCATCGCCGGCTTGCAATGCTCAATGAACGCGAGATGAGATCAACTAAGTGGGCTTGTCCCACAATTATCAATCGTCTTGGGATAGGTAATGTTTTGATTTTCTATGCAACAATGTTGGCATTCGTCACTTTGTTTTGCAGGATGTACCAACCTATCGCCGATTGACGCTGGATTTTTTTAGCACAATTGAACATACGGTGGGTGTGTATCCCATCAACGACTCTGAGGAGAGAATCAAGTTCCAGCTGATGAACATGTCATATGACATGACCATTAGCGAGTGGTGCAACTACTTCGGTTTCGTCAAACACAATGGGCACACTCGTACAAGTAACACTTTTCTGAACTCTCAACCACATGATTATTTTAAAAGAATGAGTGTTCAAAATAATGCTTACATGGGAGGAAATATAGAGTGTCCTGCTATCCGCTACTTTTTCTATGTTATTGCTAACACTTTGTAGGCACGCGGGGAATTCACATATGTCAATGAGGATGAGATGCTCGTCCTAGCCAAGGCCGCACAACTCCCAACAATAATGATGCCAAACTTGGGAACCATGCTTCTATTCCATGTTTACCGGCACACCAGCACCACGTACCCATCACTTGTGGAGGAGTCATTACCGTCCTCGCCATTGTACTTGGATTCGACTTGGGTAATCTCACCCAACTTACTGGCGATAGGTATGTCTCTTTTCCCACATTGAGAACCGCAGGTATGATCACTTCTCGTCATGGTAGACCTTATATTCGTGTACCTGGAGTGGGGCATTTATTTCCCACTCCTACGCCTAACATGTTCTCTATCGAGAATGGACAACTACACTATGACATTCGGGTGCAGAAGAGGAAGTTGAGCCCGAGGCTCCTATGCCCAAGGACATCGACGAGGAAGCAGGGGAGCCTGAAGAGGAGGCGTATATACCACCACAATATGCCACGTATGAAGACCTGAACGAGCTTGGAGATCACATCACCGACATAAACAACCTCGCCAATGATCTCCGTAACACTTCTTTTGATTTAGCACCGCGTTTTCATTATTGGGGTAACAATTGGGCCCCAGGCAGTTTGCAGCCACCACCACAATGATCTCCCACGTGTTCAAAGCTTAAGCTTGGGGAGGTTGTTGACACTTCTACATCAAGAGGTGGTGACAAGTTATCTTTTCATTTCCTGTTCTTTTTGAGGTTGTGTTTTTAGCACTTGCATTGGAGTTTCCTCCAATGTTCGTTTTTTCATTTTTTTTTTGTTTTAGTTTGTTTTGTTTTAAGTTTCTTATTTGATAGTTTTACTTTTATTGCCAATTTTTCTATTCTTAAAAACCTTTCTAGAAAATCACAAAAATATTTTTCCTTTTATCATTACCTTCTGGATGTTTCCATTATAATCATTTTACAGAAGAGTTGTCCAATCTGAGTTTCCAAGAAACACGTCTTAGGAAGAAAGGAATATTTCATTGACGAAAGGTATGTCTTGTGATTCCCACTTTTTGAAAATTGAATGCTTATATGAATAGTTGTTTCAAGAAGTTATTATATGCATGTGGGAAGCAAGTTTTGATAAATAGAGTAAGATTTTTATTCACATGGTTATTTAGCATTGTTTCTTTTACTCTATTTTCTTTAAGTGAACCATGTCTTGCCAAGGTACTAAATTATTTAAACTTAATGAATGAGAAAAAGTCTTTTTATGAAGGCTTGGATGTTGTAGCAAATTGTTTCAGGAGTCTAGTTTAAAAGGTACTCAACCCCATAGCATTTAAATGTTTAATTGACTCGAATATAGCATTTGAAAGAGAATTGTCTGATAGAACATATGCTCAGCGGTACAGTGAGATTCATGCCAAAGTTTACCGTGTTAATCATAGTAACAGATATAGCTTTATGCGTGTCTCTACACTTTTGTTACACTCTTGGTATGCAGACAATTCCGCTGGCCCATGATCGATCTACCAGAGATAACTCTCAGATTTCGGCCATGAGTTGATTTAAACATCTGTAACACAATGTTATGATGGGTAAAATTCTCAGTATTCTCGAGAGTGTCTTTTCACCAGCTGGTTGGGCACTCCTCTGACTATTTGAGCAATCAAAACATTTCGAGGGGAACCTCATATACTTGTCATGAGTGCACTGCAGTTGTGACATTACTGTTGCAACCCAACCTAGCCTTTACATTATTGATGAAACATATACGATCTTTGGCATGGTCTCACTACTTCTATAGCTAATTGTTCTTGAAAGTCAATGAAAAAGAAGAGTGCTTTATGGAGTCTTTAAACTTACTTCAGTGGGTGTTTTTAACGAGTTACCCTTAGACTATACTTTCTCTAACATACTCTCGCATTCTTAAAGTGATAATTATAATCTTCCTGAATGTTCTTTGGCAGGCAAGTGTTCTCTACAAGAAGAAGAGTAGTTGATGCAATTCTAAATGTCCCTGTTAATATAAACTTTACTTTATTTGTCTTGGCTTACCGAAACTCTTATAATATCTTGTTATCACAACTAGCAAAGTGGCCCGCGCTCGCGCAGGCAACATCTTGATTGGTATTTATAAATTATTATACGGTCCTTAAAATGGAAGTGGTTTGCATGTGTTTAAATGTATTTTTTTTTAAATTCTAAATTGGCCGATTAGACGTTAGATTTTTTTGTTTTTTGAAAAACTTATTTACATGTAGATCGGCCTCTCTTTTCACCTGTCAACAGTGTACTTTCTTGAAGTCTCTTCCGTTCTTACCATTCTAGTTCTCAGGTTTACACCGCTAGGCAACATCTTTGTTTCTTTTAAACATAAATATATAATTGTTCCTAAGTATACACAATATGTAATCTATTTTCCTTAACAATTTAAATAGGTCCACCTATTTCCAGAAAATTAAACATAATACTACTGACGCTGAATGATATGGGATGAATCATGATAATCTTCTTTGTCTTTATTATATTCTTGTATTACGATTTGGTATGACCTAATAACCATACATGTAAACTTTATTGTATTATTATCATATTTATCTTATAAATGTTAGCCGACTTTGCAAATGCAAATACACATTATATTGATGATTTAACCACGCACATCCTCATTCTTTTTGAAATGTACTGTCATTTAAATTAATCGTATTATGTCGTCAAAAATTATTCAATTTTTTCTTTCAGAATTTTAGATAATGACTACATGATGCCTTATAAATAACATAAACATTAGATTTTCACCATTTTCTCCAATCAAAATATACAAATTGTATTGTGCATCAAACGAAGTCAAAAATACTGAAATTATAGACTTGCGAAAAATATAAATAATAAATTACCTCAGGTAAGCAAACAGCTCCCAGTTGTGTACTTATTAAATAGTTTGTGCGCTAGCTGAAGCTTTGCACTGTATTTTTTTCGTGATGTCGCTTGCTCTGTATTCAACCAAAGGAAGGCCCGATTTTCTTCCTCAGGTCCTCCTGGTGTTGCTGCTAGCTCTGCTATGGCTGATAAGTCGTCCATGCCGCTGCTCGCCGCTGGCCGCGGTCTGGAGGAAGTCGTGTTTTGTGCATCTTCCTCTCTCCATGGTTTCTGTAGTATGTCGCTTCAATATTTTCTTTGACAAACTTGCAGGGGATGCCCATGCAGCACAAATAGGAATCGTAAATAGCACGCGGACATTCATTTATAAACCTTTTCCTATCCTTGCATTAAATATGTCATCTCAGTTCTCAGGTGTTATATAGGTGTAACCCTCTTATTTAAAAATAAATAAGAAAAAGGTGAGTATGAAGACATGTCAATTGCGCAATCATTGGATGCTCTTGAAATATAGGTTCACATATAGTAATCATAATCTATGACTGTAGGAATGGATATAAAAACCCTTTGAGCTCTTTTAACTTAAAACCCTTGAAGCTTGAAAATATCACATGGCTTTGCTATTGTAAAATATACAACAAAAGACAGTTAACCTATCAATGATTTGTAATATCATAGTAATTATCAGTTTGAATCTATCATATGATATAGATAGCATAAGAAACCATACACATAGCAAATCTCATTACAATTGAATAAAGTAAAAGTTTTAACTTTTTTTCTCATATGGTGCTAATAATAATGTAACTATGGTATACGTATTTTTAATTATAATTCATAGAGCACTTGTGTTGAACTGAAAATGAATTTCTGTATGTGTTGATGATTATTTCAAACGCCGGTAACTTCATCTATCAGAGAAGTAGTTTAGGAAAAGGTATATTTTGTACGTACCCTTCAATAATCTATTTGTGCACTGCTATATATTGCTCACCTCAATCTTATCTTTGCAGTATCCAAGTTGACCAAAGTTAGCACTCCGCCCCTTTGGGTGATTCGTGATAATGCTCAGTACATAGCAATTTACTCTAGCAACATGATTTCTATCGTGTGCATCTTTGACGATTGCTCCTGACTTGTTACCTTAACTATGAGTACTTGCTTTGCCGGTTCATCTGGGTTAGAAGGCCAATGATATGGACAAAAAAGAATATAGGTATTAATCTACATTTGTGAGAACTTTTATCGATGTTTATTCTACTCTCTAAGATACTACTATATGTAAGTAAGATCCCAGGAATCTGATTCTTCTTGACCAACGTCTTGCACTATTTGTGTCTAAGATAGGGTGGATATATAGAAACTTATTAATTTACACGCAAGAGAAATAAAAATAAAAATAAATGATTGGTGCATATAAACAAACAATATCAACATTCTTGTTTACGAACATATTTAACCTAGCTTCATGCCTTGATCCCTTGCTTGACATGAAGATGTTTCTAAATGGATTCATGAATTTATTTAATTGCAGCCTTTTGTAGTATAGGCTGTTCTTTTTTCTGTTTGTACGCAAGTTTCTAGCTGTAAAAAGTTCAATACATATATGCAGTAAAGATTTCTTTGCAAACACTTACGATTGGAGTACTATTGTGCTACATATCAACCTTTTTCCTTTTCCACGTGTGCTGTTAATTGAAGAATAAAATAACATATGTACATGCAAGGCACGGCCATACTTACCTAGAGAATCGATCAAGCACTTGCCTACGCTCCAAGTTGCTGTTTAGTGCTGTCGCTGCGTAGGTTGACCAGCGAGCTACCTGCGAGTTGCCGCCGGCCGGCACCATCAGCCATGTTTGTTTGGAGTGTATACTTGCCTTCAGAAATTCACTTTGGCTCCGAGGAGTGTATACAGCATCTGGAGACAAAAAAATCTGGGACACGAGCAGACAATCGAGAGGCATACCATCTGCACCCAGATCTCAGGTGTGTATGCGCTCTTGCAAGACGTATGCACCTGCGAAGAATCTGTAAGCCCATAGATCAGCATCATGTCTGATCGATCTGATGTCTCAGCGTCATACTCCCTCCGTTCCAATTTAATTGACACACATTTCGTTACACATAGATGTATCTAGACACTAAATAAGTATAGATACATCATATTTGGACAAAATCAAGTCAATTAATTTGGAACGGAGGAAGTAGATAAGTCGATTGAATCTCTAAGCGCCGGCTAGCTAGTTTGGTTGTCTGTGTGCATGAAAAAAAGATGGGCAATTGGGAATTCCATCAACTCAGCTGGTAGAGCAGTAAAAAAAGATAATCACGCGTATTACCTGGATCTAGGTTGTCCGTGTGTATAAAAAATCAACCATCGGTCGATCCTGCCTGCACACCGCATGCATGAGGCAGCCCTTGAAATCTGCAACGCTGCTTGCATGCATACTCCTGTACGCGGAGGAAATTGGATCGGCCGGTGGCACGGAAGCAAATATATCGGTAATGGCAGCGTCCGTGTAGAGATGTCGCGGGATCGGAATAGGTCGGCGGCGGCGTGTGCACGTAATGCTGATGTTTTAGCTAGACAAAAATCGAAACGGTATGGGAAACATTATTAGGGGCATTGGTGGGTAATTAATGGACTCTTCGTCAGATCTAATGGTTATGATTACCTCATTAGTAAAACTGATGGTCAGATGTTTCTGTTTTTTGTGGTAATTTCTAGCCTAATTCTCTAATTTCTGGTTAACCCATCATCTGCTTTTAATATATAATAGATTATTTGTACTAAAATTTTCAGTTGAAGAAAGGGTGAGCCATCAGACTACTAATCGTAAGTGAACTAAACTTCTCGTTGTTTCGGTTTAAACACTGAGTTACTTATGATTTTGTTACTTGCTCGGGACGATCAAGGTTTAAGCTTGGGGATGTCGATGCGTGTATTTTAAACGCATTTTTATCCATTGTTTAAACCGTATCTTTGTTATATTTATGACAAGATATTAACTCTCTACCTGCCACTAATCACTAATGAAGCAATCAATTGCAAATCCTTCTGTCATTATTTTTGCCTGCAGTTCTGGACGTGGAAATCGCTGAAAATCAGGACTAAAAGGAAGGAAAAGATCAAAGGTGAAAATGCCAAGTCATGCCGTCCTCGCAGCACGCGTAACGACCGGCGGTACGGTCGCCGTACCTGCCACCATACCAGGCCCCATCATGACCGTCAGATCAAACCGACCTAAAGTCATCAAAGGGTCCAGAGCTAATTCGCGACGGAAGACTCTCGAAAACCTAATTCCGTCCACTGCTATTATAAAAGGGAGATGAAACAACCATTAGAAGAGGCCGCACCCCCAATCGACACACCACCGCCCTCCATCCTCAAGACGCATCCTCCACGAAGTGCTGCCGCATTCACCACTCCACCACCACCATAGTCATAGCCATTCTACTTTATAATCTTGATCTCATCGCAATTGGCAACATTGTAAAAACTATCAATCTTTCAATACAAGTACTATTTACCACAATGTTTTCTATTGTTGATCTGATTGCGATGTGTGAGTAGTCCACTCGGGCTAAGGGCTGAGGCCTAGCTTCGTAGCTATGTGCATGATCTAATCCATGGGATTTAGTTTAATGAGTCCTTTATGTTATGTGTATGTTCTTATATCTGTGCCTCACTCCTAGGACTTGTTAGGTACCCAAGACCTCGAAGAGTGATCAAGGTAACAGTATGATGAGAGATGCGTGGAAGGCTGACAGTGAAACTCCGTGACAGCAAGAGCAGTACAACAGATGGAAACAAGTCTCTTAGGAACTACAATGATGTCACTATGCTTATTGCTTTTGTCTGTTTATTCTTAAATACCAAGGCAACCCCGCGAGACGGAACAGGACCAGCGGTTGGATGAATTAATCTATGGTAACCAGTGCATCTGGAGCCATGGTGACTTATGGACACATTTCCTACATATATCATAGCATAAGAATTAATTATTACTAAATATTTACATCTTTATCTTATTTATCCCATGAAACTAATGCACTGCTGTAGGTGAAACCTTAAGCCCCGACCTATTTTAATCCATTGAACACAACCCTTTTAACAGAACAAGTTGGTCCGGTAAAACGAGATTTGATTTAGACTTTCTTAGGCTTGTTGAGTAACCTTATCAAGCACCTACTTCCCGGTTCGATAAACCCTGGGTCTCATAGGGGAAAAAGCTACGTACTGCAATCCGATAATCCGGATCGAAGGTATCAACCATCATCTTCCCTCATTGGGTCGCTGTACTGGTCAAAGTCTTCCTCGTTGGCGACCCCATCCATTCCGATGATGCTCCTTTTGCCTCTCCTCACGACAACACTGCTAGGCTTGGTCGGGTCAGTTATGAAGAAGCATTCGGACTAACACTCTTGGATTTGGCGTCGGTTATACATATGGTAGTGAAATAACGGTCTTCTTTTTCGACGCTCATACCCCATCTGACAAGGAACCTCGCCACCTTGTACTCTCCAGAGTAGTCAAGCTCCCAGATCTCTTTGATCCTTCCGTAGTATCTTTCCTTTACGTCACCGGTCAAGGATTCCATCGTCACCCCTAAGTTCTGATAATCACTATTTTTGTCTTTGGCCTCCGTGTAGAATGTGTATCCGTTGATATCGTATGCTTGATAAGTCACGAGGTTGCACGCGGGGCCATGTGCAAAGGTGAATATGAGTTTTCCGTCCTTCCAACTCTTTGACGGGGGATTAGTCCGAAGTCGCTCTTTGAACCAAAGTAAGAAAGAGGAGTTGTGCTCTCTAATTAGTTCTCCGTCCATCCAGTGCAGGCCCCGGTCACGGTACTTTTCGCAATCATTCTTTTGTGCTCTGTCAACCAAGGATCGAGCACTTGTAGGTGTTGTAGTACAACTAAGTTTGCTCTATCAAAGTCGTTGCGTCGACCCGACTGGTCCACATGCAATTCCCTCTAGCCAGTGTTGTGACCTACTCCTTCGAGCCTGCCAAGGTGCTTGTTGACGGGCAAACCAACAGGGTTTTCGACGTCTAGATAATTCATGCAGAAAGAGATGCACTCTTCGGTCAGAAAGCCCTGGACGATGCTTCCATCCAGATGGGCCCTATTACGAACGAATCATTTGATGACCCCGTTCATCCTTTCGAACGGCATCATGCTGTGAAGGAATGTCGACCCGAGATCGATGATATCATCCATAATATGAACCAACAGATGAACCATAACATCAAAAAATGCGGGCACAAAGTACATCTCAAGCTCACATAGTATATGACAACGATCTCTTCATGTACCCTTACGAGTTGCTTCATACTGATCGACTTTCGAGAGATAACGTCGAAAAATTGCAGAAGCCAATAAGCGTTTCATGGATGTGCTTGTCCATTATCCCTCTAAGTGTAATCAGAAGTATCTGAGTCATCATCATGTGACAGTCATGAGACTTCATCCCGCTGAACCTTTGTTTCTTCGGGTCTAGATATCTGCTCATATTCCCCGAGTAACCGGAACTAACTTTGAGTTCTACAAGGCACTTAAAAATTGATCGATCTCCTTCTGACTTAGAGTGAATCAAGAGGGGGGCAATAATATTCCTTCTTAACTTTTTTGCCCTTGTCATCCTTCTTAACTTTGTGCCCTTATCTTCTGTCTCCTCCGACGACTTAGGGGGTCCTCCGTCAAGCTCTTCCCTGATACCCAAGTGGATATGTTTCTAGGACCCTGGCTTGGACTTCATCTTCTCTAAGCTGGCCTCAGGTTGCCTAGCTAGAGACGGTGGAGTTAGAATAGGCGATGCAGCTAAGTCATCTCGAGGTTGAGATTAGGGTAGGGAACGCGGTGCCCTTGAACGTCCAGATTGGTCAATCCTAAATGTTTCCGGGTGCACCAAGATAGCACCCTTCTTCCATTGGATCCTTTGAAGGCGAGTTTGACCTAGTTTTTTGATCTCATCATTGGGGGATGTGTAAATATTAGTTCATGGCATTGTCATGTACAAAATCTATGAAGACCATGACATAGCCAGGACATATCGGGACCGTATCACTAGTAGAAAAAAGCGTATAGGTGAGATGCTATCAGTGGCGCACCACGAGCATGGTGCGCCACTGATAGTCTCTCACCTCGGTTTTGGGATTTGGCAGAAAATACCAGTGGCGCACAAGTTATTGGTGCGCCACTGGTATATATTTACCAGTGGCGCACCGTAAACCTGGTGCGCCACTGGTAAGTTCCATCTAAATTTGCAAAATTTCAGGGTGGAGGAGAGAGACTACTAGTGGCGCACGTGGCTGTGGTGCGCCACAGGTAAAAATAGAACAAAGAGACTACCAGTGGCGCACCGGGTTGTGGTGCGCCACTGGTAATGCTTTATCTGTGGCGCACAGTGTGTGGTGCGCCACTGGTATGTTCTGGACGATATTTTCGAACTATGGAGAGAGATTACCTGTGGCACACCATGGTCGGTGAGCCACAGATAGAAAAATTACCTGTGGCGCACCATGCTCTGGTGCGCCACTGGTAACCTGGGCAGACAACTTAAAGTCGCCCCACCAACCTCCCCCTCTATTATTGCAACCTCACTTCCCCCTTTGTTCTTTGCTCAAAATCTCTTGCTTCCTACCTCATTTCCTCCCCATTTTGCACCAAATTTGGTCAATCTAACCACTTTTAGTTGCTAAATCTCCCTCACACACACACACACACACATCTCCTACATCCATGGCATAGATCTAGCTTCTAAAATCTCACCCACACCAAGATCTATAGATCTACTTTTTCTCTCCCATCTCCAACAAGCTCGAACTCGTCGACGTGTCGTCTCGCGGTCATCTCTTCTCGTGTGTAAGGTGACTATATGGATTGGATGATGTAAATAAATGAAGTTGTGAGATTTGGGCGAGAATGTGATCACTAAATAAATGAAAATGTGAGATTTGGGTGGATGTGATTCGTTCTCTCCGTCCGAAAATGATGTGACATGAAAATGAGTTGCCAAATGTTGTCGAAACGTTGATTCGTTTCCGTTTTGGCAAAACTTTGGTAAACTTCTCGGTCCCATTAGTAGGGAGGTCATGCCGAAATTTTGCGCGACAACAACTATTGAGATGGTAATTCTACCGAATTATTTTGCTTATATGTGTACCGTCGGACGTGCAGGTGATAATGGTCGTCATGAGCGAAAGGAAAGTGGACAGATATCTGAGACACGTGATAGAGGACATGTACAAAAATGAGGAGGAGGACATAAGATGTCCGTGTCGAAAATTCAAGCTAATGACCTTGCACCACCCCTATTCCGGTGTATTGCGAGATCACCTGCTCATGCGTGGTTTCATGGATGGCGCCCCTTGGATGAATGATGAAGATGATGTGGAGGTCCATGCGGCGCCCATGGAAGTACATGACGACGAAGGGCATCATGACATGATGATTGTTGAGAATAACAACGAGGGGGAAGAAGACGAAGAGCCTACCGCACATGACGATGGAGAACTGGACGTTGTTGATGCGGAGACGCAGTCGACGCCGCTAACTACGTTCTTGCAGCACCCTCATTTGCAAGAACTGCTTGTAAGGCCGACGAGTAACAATAGAGCTGTTGCTAGAGAGAAATCTAAGTTGGGGCAACTTGAGATAGATTCGAATACTCCGTTGTATCCAGGTTGCAGGCCTGAGGACTCCCCTTGAAAGTAGCTCTCGATGTTCTGCAGATGAAGGTAAAACACCATTGGACCGACGCTAGCGTCGACGCTAATCTGCTATACTGGAAGAATGTCCTTCCGAAGAAGAACACGTGTCCTAAGAGTCTAGATGAGGCCAAGAAAGTCGTGTGCCCTCTTGATTTACCGCACAAAAGATACAACGTATGTATCAATGATTGCTACATTTTTCAGAAAGAGGACGCGGACAAGACCACATGTCCAGTGTGCAATGCTGCTCGATACAAGAAAGGGAGGAAAGGTCTCGCAAAGTTGTGTGGTACTTTCCGCTCATTCCCCGTCTACAGAGGTATTTTCAGGACCCCAAGGAAGCAAAGCTCATTCGCTGGCACGCGGATAGAAAGAAGTCAGCGCTACAAGATCCGGAGCGGATTGATAAGGCAATGCTGACACACCCTTCAGATGCAACCCAGTGGCATTAGACGGTTACGATAAAAATTTCGGGGCAGAGTCAAGGAACATCAGGTTGGGTGTGAGCACCGACGGACTCAACCCATTTGGCAAACATAGCAGCACACATAGCACCTGGCCAGTGTTTGTGTGGATATACAACCTCCCCCTGGCTTTGCATGAAGAGGAAGTACATTCACATGAGCATGCTCATTCAAGGGCCGAAACAACCAGGCAGCGACATCAATCTGTATCTGAAGCTACTGAAAGATGAGTTGACCACGTTATGGGCGCCGGAAGGGGTCATCACATGGGACGCCGTCGCTCAAGAGTATTTCCCATTGAGAGACGCTTTGCTCTGTACGGTGCACGAGTTGCCTGGCTGCGGATATGTCTCGGGCCAGGTGGTTCAGGGACACCATGCATGCGTCAGGTGCATGGATGGTACATGTTACCTACAACTACCGAAAGAGGGGTCTTCGAAAACCGTCTACATGGGGCACCGAAGGTGCCTACCTAATAAGAAAGACCCGTGGAGAAAGCGTGGAGACCTGTTCAACAATGAAGATGAGACTCGAGGACCTCCACGTAAGAGAAGCGGCGAAGATATCAAGATGCTTCTGGATAACTGGAAAGAATGCCCTGCACCGGGAAAGAAGATGAAGGCACCAAAACCGCTCCTGGATGTATGGAAGGCGAGGTGCGTGTTTTGGGACTTGCCATACTGGCCCATTCTCGGTACGCCTAATTGCCTTGATCTAATGCATATCATGAAGAATGTGTTCGAGAGTTTGTTTGGCACCGTGGTCAACATGGCAGAGAGGACCAAAGATGGGCCGAAAGCAAGGCGCGGCCTGATATATTTTGGTTTAAGGGAAGAGCTTCACGGGGGACCCCAGAAAAGGCCGGGAGAAGATCAGTCGGATGAGGAAACAGACGGTCACAGGGATAAAAGGGTTAAGAGGAATAATGACTATTATTGCCCCCCTCCAGCTTTACTCTGCACGAGAATGAGATCGATCAACTCTTCAAGTGACTTCAAGGAGTCAAAGTGCATATCGGTTACGCGGGGTTGATAAGCAGATACCTAGACCCGAAGAAAAAATGCTTCGGCGGGATGAAGTCTCATGACTGTTACGTGATGATGACGCAGATCTTTCCGGTTGCAATCAGAGGGATAATGGACAAGCACGTTGATACGTCTCAAACGTATCTATAATTTTTGATGTTCCATGCTGTTATTATATCAATTGCTACATGTTTTGTTTACACTTCATAGCATTTTTATGCATTTTCTGGGACTAAACTATTAACAAGATGCCGAAGTGCCGGTTCCTGTTTTCTGCTGTTTTTCTCTTCAGAAAAGCTAGTCGCAAAATATTCTCGGAATTGGACGAAACAAAAAGGGACGCTCATATTTTCACCAACACGATCACGAAGTCCAAAGGGGAGACGGAGACGAGCCACGAGGCCGCCTCGCCACCCTAGGGCGCGGCCAAGGGTGGGCCCGCGCCGGGCCCTGGCGAGGCCGCCTCGCGAACCTTCCGACGCCACCCTTTCGCCTATATATTCCCGATGTTCCGCGTACCCTAAAAACACCGATCATATTCCACGAAAAGTTCCGTTGCCGTGTCGTCGCCAACCCTATATCGGGAGGGTTCTGAAGCTCTTCCCGGCACCCTGCCGGAGGGGAGATCATCACCGGAGGGCTCTACATCGCCATGCCTGCCTCCGAAGTGACGCGTGAGTATTTCATCCTTGGACTACGGGTCCATAGCAGTAGCTAGATGGTTGTCTCTCCACCTTGTACCTCCATGTTTAGATCTTGTGAGCTGCCTAACATGATCAAGATCATCTTATTGTAATGCTACATGTTGTGTTGCTGGGATCCGATGAATATTGATACTATGAGCAAGTTGTTTATCAATCTATATGTTTATGTTGTTTATGATCTTGCATGCTCTCCGTTGCTAGTAGATGCTTTGGCCAAGTAGATACTTGTAACTCCAAGAGGGAGTATTTATGCTAGATAGTGGGTTCATGCCTCCAGAAATCTGGGCTCGAGTTGACAGAAATGACTAAGGTTGTGGATGTGCTGTTGCCACTAGGAATAAAACAATGATGCATTGTCTACGTGTCATTTGCATTGTTTACATTACACACTTTACTTCATGCAATAATCTGTTGTTTGCAACTTAATACTGGAAGTGATGCGGATGCTGACCTGAAGGTGGATTATTTAGGCATAGATGAGTTGGATAGCAAGTCTATGTACTTTGTTGTAATGCCCAATTAAATCTCATAATGAACATCTTGTCATATATTGCATTGTCATGCACTCTCTATTTGTCAATTGCCCAGCTGTAATTTGTTCACCCAGCATGTTAGTTATCTTTTATGGAGAGACACCACTAGTGAACTGTGGATCCCGGTCCATTTTCCCTCATACTGATAAAACCACCTACTGCAATCATATGTTCCATGTTACTTTCTGCAATCACTACTGTTTTCCACACAGTGCATTTAATCCTTTGTTTTCAGCAAGCTAGAGAGATTGACAACCTCTCTGTTTCGTTGGGGCAAAGTAGTTTGGTTGTGTTGTGTGCAGGTTCCACGTTGGTGATCGAGTAACGGCGCCCATCAACAACCTTCTAAAGAACCTCCGTGTCCTCCTGGTTCGATAAACCTTGGTCATATTTCAAGGGAAAACTGCTGCTGCACTACATCATACCTTCCTCTTGGGGTCTCCCAACGGACGTGTGAACTACACGCCATCACACGTCCGTGAAACACTTTTTGGCCTCTGTAACTTTTTCGACGTCATCTCTCGAAAGTCGATCACCCGGAAGCAGCTCGATAGGCTGCAGGAAGAGATCGTTGTGATACTATGCGAGCTTGAGATTTACTTCCCGCCCGCATTCTTTGACATCTGTGTGCATCTGTTGGTCCATATCGTGGATGATATAATTCATCTCGGGCCGCTGTTCCTGCACAATATGATGCCGTTCGAACGGTTGAATGGGGTCATCAAAGGATTTGCTCGTAATAGGGCCCGTCCGGATGGAAGCATCGTCCAAGGCTTTCTCACCGCAGAGTGCATCTCTTTCTGCACGAATTTTCTAGAACTCGAGAACCCTGTTGGTTTGCCCGTAAACAAGCATCTCGGCAAGCTACTTGGATCAGGTCACAGAAATGGCCGGAGGGATTTGCATGTGGACTTTGAAGGTCGACGCACCGACTTTGACATGGCCAACTTAGTAGCACTACAACACATTGATATGGTTGACGATTATTTGACAGAGCACCAAAACTCAATTAGGAAGAAGTATAGTGATAAAGGTAAGACGAGAACGGAGGGAGAAATAATCAGAGAGCACAACTCCTCTTTCGCGGGTTGGTTCAAAGAACGGCTTAAGGCTAATCCACCACAATGATCTCGGAGGATGACATCCTCTTATTCGCATTGGCGCATGGACCCGTGACCAACCTCGTGACGTTTCAAGCGTATGATATCAACAGGTTCACATTCTACACGGAGGAGAAAGACAAAAACTCTGATTATCAAACTCAGGAGTAACGGTGGAATCCTTCACTGGTGACGTGCTGACAAGATACTACGGAAGGATCGAGGAGATATGGGAGCTAAACTACTCTGGAGAGAAGGTGCCGATGTTTCGCGTCAGATGGGCTAAGAACGTCACTCCCGAAGACCGATATTTCATCACCATGTCCATACCCTCAGCCAAATCAAGCGCCAACGTCACCGCACAAAATGAGCCATGGGTACTGGCTAAGCACTGCACACAATGCTTCTTCATAACCGACCTGTCCAGGCCTAGCCGTGTTGTTGTGAGGAGAGGCAAAAGGAACATCGTCGGAATGGATGGAGTCGCCAATGAAGATGACTTTGACAAGTATGGTGACCCAAATATTGAAGATGACGACAACAATCAGGAAACATACACCAAAAGAAGAAGCAGGACCACGGTACCACCCAAGTCAACAGGTCCTCCGTACACTAGAAAAAGTCACAATGTCGGGCTAAATTTTGCAACATCGACCAAAAAAGGAAAGAAGATTGCCAAACACTGATGATTGAAGCACTTATTATTTTGTATCCCTCATTTGTATAACTACGCACTTATATATCGCGATCAACTCATGATGCACACTTATTGATATGAGAACAATATTGTATCCCTCATTTGTATCCCTCTTATTGTATCTTAATTGTGTGGACAATTTTCAAATTTTGTTAATTGTTTTTGAATTTTTGAATTTTTTGACGTTTTTTGAATTTTTTCAACTATCTGAACAATATTGTCAAATATATGTGCAAAATTGTGCAATTTAAATAATTTCTGGTTTTGAAAACTTTGAAAAACAGGGTATGTTTTTGAAAACTTTGAAAAACAGGGTCCAGGTACCTGTGGCGCACCACCTGGTGCGCCACAGATAACTTACATGTTGAAAGTGCATGTGTTGCCCCATGCGTGGTTTTGGTAATTAATGACAATCCTTATGGACTAATGTTTGCATTGAGATATTCTTGTAGATCTTGTCCATAGGAAAAGATTGGAGTTCATGTGTTGGACTCTAGAAGATTACATGATGATCAATGCTCTATTCAAGGGTTTATATGAAGAATGGTCATATGTAGAGAAGATGAAGTGCAAATTCAAGAGAAGCATCTCGAAGAAATCATATGCTTGAAGCTTGCCACCCATTTGGAGATAATGGTCAAGTGAAGATGTTCCTAAGAGTGGCACTCCCATCTTGGTGTATGGGGGAGCAACATTTGAATCTTCACCAAGCAAAGCGCAATCAAGAAAGGTGGTCCACTTGAAGAGATCAAGATCGTCATCATCTAGCTCAAGTGGAATGCGCAAGGCGAAGGTATGATCTTGATAGGTTTTCTATTTTACCGGTCTCATGTTGTGGGAGACCGGGTTATAGGATAGACGGCGTACTATCAAGAGGGGCTCTCAAGTAAGTAACTTGATCGCATCTTTGTGGGGAGCTCAAACCTTTGCATACTTGGCATATCATTTTCTTGGTTCTTACTTGGCTTTTATCCATGAGAGAATTTAGAGCTTGTGTTCATCTCCATACCAAGCTCTAGTTCATCAAAAACGGATTCCATTTGAATATCTTGTGATGTTTTTGATGTTGGAGGTTTTACCGGTTCGTCTTTTGTAGAGAGGTCAAACTCTCCTCTTGTGTTCTCCTCCTCACAAGATGGACTATGATGTGAATATGCATGGTCTTGTAGTGCTTGTGGTTATCTTCGGAACAAGCTCAAGATCATAGAAAACGGAGTCCGGATGAAAATCTTGTTGCATTCTCGGTGTTGGAAATATTACCGGTCCTCCTCGAGATAAGGTCCACACCCATGAGTGGTATCTCCTCTATATTTGTGACCCTTATTGCTCTTGTCGTTACCTTTCCAACGCAATTGGATTCACCTGTTTTGGAGTTCATATGAGAAAGTTATTGCATTTCAGGATTTGCAGTTTCACTGCTTTCAGGCCGGAGTCTCCGGTCTTCTTGACCGGAGTCTCCGGTCCTTGGGTTTCCCAGTCGAAGCTTAGTTCTTGTTCAGCCCCTGGTGGGGGCCGGAGTATCCGCCCCGGACCGGAGTTTCCGGTCCCAGGGGGCCGGAGTTTCTGTCTGTGTTTCTCTCGTCTGTTAGTTGTTCACCCCCTGGTGGGGGCCAGAGTTTCCGCCCCAGGCCGGAGTTTCCGTCACTTGGACCGGAAACTCCGGTGCAAAACTGGCTGCAACGGCTCTTTTTCTGGGAGGGGTATAAATACCCCTCCACCTACCTCCAGCCAGTCAGCTCTGCCCAGCACGAATTGCTTTCTCTCTCCTTCATTGTTGCAAGCTCATTTCTTTGATATCTCCCAATCCCTCCACCCAAACTCTTTGATCTTTGGAGGATTGAAGGAGAAGACCTAGATCTACATTTCCACCAATCAATCTATCCTCTAAGTGAGGGGAACATAGTGGATCTAGTTCTTGGAGTTCTTGAGTGGTTCTCCTCTTTGTTCTTCCTCTCTTATTCCCCCATAAGCATTTGTTGCTTTGTTGGAATTTGATAGTGAAGGATTTGAGCACTTGTGCTCTTGCCTTTTGCATTTGGTGCATCGGTGTGCTCTCCACGAGGATTCGTGGAAGTTGAAATCTTGTGAACTTGTTACTCTTGGGTCTTCGGGCCCTAGACGCCTTTGTGGTGGTTGGACCCTTGTGTGGTCACTTGAAGCCGTTCGGGAGCCCCCAATCCCTTTGTGGGTTGTGCCTCGGATTGTTGTTGAAAGCCGTTCGGGAGCCCCCAATCCCATTGTGGGTTGTGCCTCGGATTGTTGTTGAAAGGCTCCGGATTCCGCCTCGAAGGAATACCGATAGTGGAAGGTGAAACAAACCTTTGTGGTGCGGTTCATCGGAGAAGAGGGTGAAACCTTTGTGGTTGTTGAACCGTTGTGTCGGTTCACACCTCTCCAACGAGACGTACTCCCTTAACAAGGAGGAACTCGGGAATACATCCTCGTCTCCGCGTGCCTCGGTTATTTCTATACCCGAGCCTTTTACTTATGCACTTCACTTTGTGATAGCCTTCGTGCTTGAAGTATTCTCTTTTGCTATCACCTTGTTGCTTGTCTTGCTTAGCATAAGTTGTTGGTGCACATAGGTGAGCCTAGTATATTTAGGTTGTTGGCTTGTTATTTAAACACATAATTTTATTCCGCAATTAGCAAGCCTTTAACCGGAAAAGTTTTAATCGCCTATTCACCCCCCCCCCCCCCCTCTAGGCGACATCATTGTCCTTTCACATGTGGCGCACAAGATGGCCCACAGGAATCCAGGTGACGTCGTCGACCCGGATCTTGTTTGGTGGAAGTCGCGTGGGCCACACTCGGTGCAGAGGGAGCCGGCCCCCGAGGAGGTGGTACGTCGCCGTATCAGGGAGGAGGACGAGCACGTCCATCGCTACATGCATATGTTGGATACGCCAGCGGTGTATGACAGTGGATGGTCGATTCTTCGTAGGGTTCCTCCTCATGTGAGTTTTGACCCTGTGATGGTTCCTGTTCTTTGGACGCGCAGCGCCGCGCGCTCAGCACCCCGCGGTTTAGGACCCGGTTGAAGTTAGTGATATTATTCGTGATGTATTATGGTTAAATAAAAATGGACCCGAGCTATGTAACTGGATTAAATAAAGATGTATGCGTGATACTTTTGCATATATATTTAATCATTGCTGCTTTTGTAAAGTGAGGAAAATAATGTTCCCTACTTTGAATTATTCTGCAATGCAGACATTGTTTTATATTTGTTTTGTATTATTTAAACAATCGATAATCCCCAAGTATTAGGAATTTTCTTAGAAATATTAATAGTTTTAGAGAATTTGACCTATTTCGGTGAATTGTAAGTCCAGGTGGCCGTTTCGATCGACAGTTTTTCGTAAAAAAACAAATAGAGTGGAAAAACACTCTAAAAGATATATCATCTTGCATGAAGTCCTTTTATGTGTACTTAGTTGCTATGTAAAATGATAAACTTGATTTTTGACAAAAGTTTCAGAAACATTCTTCACAAAAAGCACTATCATGTATAAACATCTATAAAGTTTCGAACCAAATGACCAAGTTATGTCAATTCCTAACGCATAGTTTGTGATAAAGTACTCATATTCGACACATAGGTGTGTCTTGGTATAGGAAACCATGGTTCTGAAGGGATTTTTCAAATTATTTTTAGAAATATCATTTTCCCTTTTCTAAGTGAAAAATTGACTTTTTTGTGAACCAAGTACAAAAAATATGTTGCAAAATGGCACCCATCTAATTATCACAAAGAGTAGTCCATATTTGACGGATAATCCCCAATTATTAGGAATTTTCTTGATTTCTATCTAATTTCGCCTAGTTAAATGAGTTTATGTTGATTTTCTTAAATTAATACAAATTTGAACTACAAGTGTTTGATAGTTTGGTCTGAATTTTTTTTTAAATCATTTTAAGGTACACAACTAGTGATTATATCACAGAAACATCAATGGTTTTATATAATTTGACCTCTTTCGATGAATAGTCACAGAAACATTAAGTTACACATGCAAAGTTACCCCTGGCGGACGGCGTGCCGCGCCCGCCAGCGGTAAGTCACGTACCGCTGGCGGGCAGGTAAAGGCGGCCGCCATCGGTAGTTTGCGTGCTTCGTGGGCCCAGCTGAGCCAACTACCACTGGCGGGCAGGCCAAACCGTCCGCCAGCGGTAATTATAGTACCACTGGCGGGCACGATTTCGTCCGACAGCGGTAATTAGCCCCGCCTGCTCGGTTCTGACGGAAACTACCGCTGGCGTACACTTCTTGCCGCCCGCCAGCGGTAAGCCTGGTACCGCTGGCGGGCACCGTACACCGCCCGCCAGCGGTAACAGCGCTGGCGGGCGCCCACAGCCGTCCGCCAGCGGTAGCGTGGTGTCTATAAGCACTTTCCTACTAGTGTCAGGACTCCCTATGACGTAAACCTTTGCAGGAGGTCTTGATAAACGTTTTCCGTGATTGTCTAGGTCAATTCTTTCAAATCGATTTTACCTGACATCTACCTCTTGTACATCCTGACATGTTGGGGGAAGCCTATATACCAGCCCTAGGAACTGAACACGCCTTGCACGCGATCTGGGTTTCCCAGCGACGTGGAGAGCTCGTCATGTTCCCTGACCCTGGTAAATGAATCTTTAGTAGATTCTGCTGCTATTTCTTTCACCTTTCTTCCGGTTGCACTTAGAGCTCGTCATCGACTGACTGGGTTTCGCAGCTTTTGAAGGTGATGTAACATCCCAAATTTCATGTAACAAGTGGAACAAAGTTCCATGAGTGAAAAATGTGAACCAACAAAAACTTTTGCATGATTGTCTTGTGTTGATTGTTTTCATGTTTAAATTGTGTTGCTTGCTTGATTGAAAATCTTGGAACACAAACAAAGTTAAATTCAACAAGACAAACTACAAGAAACTATTATTTTCTTCTCTAAAAATCAGAGGAGTGGATTGGTAACCACTCTCATTTTATTCTTACTACCTATCCCTCTCAAATAATATTTTGCACTTGTTTTAAAATTCTAAAGTAAAATCAATTTGAAATAAACCAATAATACCATAATTAAACCTTATAAACAAAAATGATTCAAATATTTTATTTTGAAACACCAAATTTTGTGAAGCTTCTACATGTTATGGGAAGGCTTCACAAATATTTTTGAATTTTTCTAAATAAGTTAAGTACCCCAAATAAATCCCAGAAAAGCTACTGGAAATAAAAGAAAAATAGAAGAAATAAGAGGCAGGGTTTTTTCATAAAATGGTCATCCCCTACCTCTCTCCTAGCTCACTGTCGCCGCCGCCGTGTCGCCATGGCTGTCGACGCCGCGCCCAGGCCCCCCAGGGCCCCCCCCCCCCCCCCCCCCCCAGCTCGCGCCTGCCCTCGCACCGCGCCTCTGCAGCCTCTGCTCCGCAGAGGAGAGCACTCGAGCGCTCTCCCTCTCCCCTACGCTGCCCCTGTCCCCCTCTGCTCCGCCATGGAGAGCCCGACGGCGCCGGCCAAATTCGCCCCCCCCCCCCCCTCTGCTCCCCGGCACGCGTAACTCTACCCAGCTGCTCCAAGACCGCGCCCGGACCCCGGTAGACACCGCGACGCCACACCCTCTCCTTCTCTCCTATCTGGCCCGCACTCTCTTCTCCACCCACACCGCACTCACACACCTCGCTTTTCCCTCTGTTTCGTGTACAGGGGAGAAGCCAGGACCTCGCCGGAGTTCGAGCTGGGCCGAGGAAGGAGCGGAGCTCGCCATGGACGCTAGGAGGCTCCCCAGCAAGCTCGAGTCCTCCAGCAAGCTTCCCCACGCCGCCGCCATCGATTCGCGTCATCGCCGCCTTCTACCGTGCCCTCTAGGTGAGGTTTCCGTCCACCGCACCGTCGTCGGAGCCACGGCGCCGCCCGATTTGGGTCGTCGCCGATGGACTCGATCGCGAGCCGTTGGATCTAAATCCAACGGTAGCGTACCGCTTCGTTTAGTAGAGCCGCTGGCAAGTGGACCCCACCCGTCAGCATTTTATTCATTTTACACCGTGCACTGAGTCACTGACCTGTAGACCCCACCTGTCATAATTTTCAACATTATCCAGAGAACAAATAAATTCGAATTTAAATCTCCTCTGGAATTTCAGTACTGGCATCAACTTAGAAAATCAATATCTCGAGATCTAGACATCCAAATAAATTAAATCCAAATGTTCTGAAAATCTTATGAAATTGTTTAACCAACCCAAGTGGATTCATTTCATTTAGATAAATAATAAAAATGTATTATTAAAAATACTACAGAAGGTTTAAATTCTAAACTTGTTTGTTTCTGATACTCTGTTAAGACAAATAATTCCAAACCAATTTTGTTAGCTTAGTACTGCCATGTGTTAGCTTCCCTAATTTTGGTAGAATTAATTGTGCAGTGATAATTGTTTAGTTTAAAAATGAATTTAGAGAACCCTTCTGCACTAAAATAATTAAATATGTTTAATGGCTAACCCAAATGAATTAGGACCAATTTTGTTAGGTCACATTTAGTTAAGGTTAGTTACCCCTAAAAGGATTTAATTTTTCAATAAAATTAACTTGAGTTGTAGCAAAAACTTGATTAATAACTCACTGGATTAAAACAATTGTGTAGGGAGTTTGGTAACTCCAACTAACCCAAACTAAATTGGGTTGTCTTCTACACATCAGTAGCTTTCTATAGAAATTTAGTTTGTATTTTTGTGACCAACAGAACTCAAGTTGTGGAATTAAACATGTTCAACAAGTTTCTGCCATAATTTAGACATAAACAAATAATGTTTAATTCAATTAAATTGAAACCAATTTGTATTGTTTGTTATGTGCAGTAGCTATTTGTGATGTTTAGGATTGAAATGTTGTGATGTTGCTTGAATAGTTTAGTGATTGTTTGTATTTGTTTGTTTATTAATTAGACGAGAACGCTGTCGGATTTATCGAGGAAGGAGAGTTTGTTGAATCTGAAGATCAAGACCAAGGCCACTTTGCCGAACAAGGCAATCTACTCTCTGAGCTTGCACCACAAATATATGCATCTATTTTGATATCATGATTTACTCTCAAGGCAAAGATTTATAAAACCTTTTCAAAAAGTATATGGAAATTATTTTGCCACCCTATGTAGAATTATAAGATAGATTATATAAAATTATAGGATGGGAAAAATAAAATGGTTTATTCAAAACTCCTTTGAAAATACTTGTGTGATTATGGAATACCGAGATGTCGGTGTTGGAATGTAGAAGTGGAAATGGAGATGTTTATGAAAAATGCACAGTGTGTCCTTGTACTTACGTCAACCAGCCGATACCCTGTGCGACCACATTTACCCACATATGGAAAAGGGCTTAGTCATATAATTTGCTCATATTAGTATGGGATACCTCATCGACGGAGATGACTCCGTTATGCATGAGGGGATAGTGTGTTGATCTACCCCTGACCCGGGTCCTCGCTCAAATTCTATGGAAAGATAAGGAGGAGGATTGAAGGTTCTACCATAAATCGTCGGGCAAAACTATGAGTCCTCACACTTAGATTCTGACGGGCTGAGTTAAGTGTGGTGGAAGTGTCATATGGGCAGGGTCCTATACTAGCATGAGCAAAGGACAGGCTATGGTCGGCGGCTTACTTCGCATACACCTTGTATGGCGAGACGTGGCAGACACGATGAGTTGCCGAATAGATGTGGGAAAAGCGTGCTAACTCTGCAGAGGGTTAAAACTATTCGAATAGCCGAATTCTCGGATATGGACAGTTGGGAGGCCCTACTTTGACCATGTGCAAGTTTTTGAAAGACTTTGAGTTTTAAAAGAAAATGAGGTGGAGAATGTTCCATACACCTATACCAATGGATCGGTATGGGGTTGTTGGAGGAAGTGGACCATGATGGACTATGGTCGGAAACAAAGGGGAGTTTTGGAGAAACAAATACAATGGTGATTTCTTTAAAAATGGTTATAAAACTCTTCTTACCTTTTTCAATAAAGATGTAGAGATGTTTTAAATAAATAAAAGTATGAAAGTAAAATAAAACTAGTGCATACTCATGTTGGGATAGTTTGCGAGTACAATCAAATGTACTCATATTGGTTCCGTCCCTGGCTATTGTCCTAGCCAGACTACGAGGAGGAGCACTACGCCGAGCAGGAGTATGGCGACTTCTACGCGAACTAAGTATCTCCATAAGTCAGCTGCCTGTCGGGTCGTCTTCGTTAGGATTTGATGTCTAATACGCCGTAGCTTCCGCTGATATTTTGGTTTGGCCCATGAAGGCACCTATGTAAGACTTGGTCTAAATGACCATTTATGTAAAACTTTTAATTCGGTATTGTATTGGATGTAAACTTTGGTATCCAACTCGGATTATGTGCAACGACAGACTGATCACGGGATCGTTGTGTTAAGCATAATCGGCTATTTCGGACAGCTAGTCCGGGGTGCCCACAGGTGATTTCTCCGCTTTCTGACAGCTGACACGTTGCTCGCAACTATGATTGAATCATCCCCGGAATTGCAACCAAGGATTCTCGCAGCCTTCGTTGGCTAACTTTTTGTCCTCCACCTGCCATCTCACCTATCAAGTACCTGTGATTGAGATGAGAAGTTTTAACCTTTTATGTCAAAGGTTTCCACAGGTGGTCCCCAACCCAAAACAACCAGCAGGTGGTCCCCAACCCAAAACAACCAGCTTTTTGAGAGTTTGCGAAAACTAGCTAGCTTGTACACTACATACATACATACATACATACAGGTTAATTTACAGCACGTACGCCAACTTGTAGTAATTTACAGCAGCCACACAGCGGCCGGCCGGGATATTGTTTTATTCAGTTATCTAAAAAACACCAGATCTAGAGTCATGGACTCCATTTATTTACATACTACGACACCATATATATGTAAACGTCTTGTGCCCAACATAAGCATGACGGGGAACATCGGAAGGCCTCTTGCTAGAACACTGCTAGCTGCTGGTATGTCAACGCTTCATATCTTGCATCGGTACCGGGGCCGAGGTCATTTTTTGCGAGTTCACTCCCCATCCTTGAAAAAATTGGCAAAAAGAAAAAGAAGCCGAATTTCATTACTTCCGCCCCACACGATCGATGCATCGTACATGAAAAGAAGACGATCGATCGATGCTTACCTGCTGCTGGGTCCACGCCTCTGTTCTTGAGCTCCCGGTACATCTGGGAGAGCGCGCAGGGCTCGCAGCAGAGGTGGACGCAGCCGTCTGCGCAAGGCTTCTCCGGCAGGCCGTACGCCGCCCGGAGCTTGCTTCTGTAGGAGCAGGAGTAGATCCAGGGGAGCAGACACGGCATCCATGCCGAAAAGTGCAACAACCAACAGTAGATCGCGCCTGCCGTGCCGCAAGCTGCATATATATCCACGTACGCCAGTCATATCCGTTATACGTACCAGTGATCACTTGGCTTCTATTCTATTATAAGTACGTAGATATATGGTAGCAAACAACTTACACGTGTTTCCCCTGTCTAAGGTCTCTGCGGCCTGCCCGACGACCACGCACGGGCAGAAGAACGCCGGCCAACCTGCACGAATGAATGCCGTAACTACTCATGTTTGGATCGCGACAATTTCCGATATGCATGATTGGCCACAATTTAGCTGTTTCTTCTATTAATGGCCAAGTGAGAGTCGGTTGAGACGACTCACAGCTCTTGCAGTCGCTGAAGCAGCCACACAGGCCTGAGGTCCAGGCTCCTCCAGCAGGCGGCGGAAAACCGCTCATCTTCAACTGCAAGTTTGGTATGCTAACTACCAGGCTAAGTGTTACGGAAGTGCAAGAGCTAAGCATGGCGGCATATTTATAGCGAGGGCCGGCGGTGGAGCCAAGATTTAATGTAATCATCAGATGCAGAGAAAAATGGAATTTCCGTGAACCTTAGCTTTTAGCACGATCGAGAAGCTATATACTCCCTCCGTCCCAAATTAACCGTCTTAGATTTGTCAAAAAGTAGATGTATCTAGACATGAAACAAGTATATGTACATTCACTTTTGTACAACTTTGAGACACTTATTTTGGGACGGAGGGAGTATTTTGATTAAATCCATCCAGTATATATGTATACTACAATATGGGATAGCTGCGCGAAGCAAAAAAAAATTGTACCCGTTGATTGTCCAATACTAAACGAAAGGCAGCAAAAACGCACTATGTTAACACATACATATGGAATATTTGCAGTTTGATCTAGTTCACCAGGCCAACACGAGCTAGAAGATCAAATTCATTTGAACAATTTTCAAAAGTCGACCATGATACTTATACTGTTTTGCTACACCAGCAGAACAAATAGCGAATTATTTGCTTTCAAAAAAAAGGAAATAGAGGATTATAAAATTGATCGTGAATCGGCGAATGGCAGAATGGACACGAGGGATGGGGCTAGAGTGGTATGAGTGGGGCAGTAGGGCATAGGGTGGGTGCTTCGCGTGCGAGGGGATTTTCATCGTCCGTTGGTGCTAAAAACTTACGGTAAACATGACTTGCCAACTACCATCTATGTGTAATATATACTATATGGATCAATTTCTTTACAAAAAATAACGGGTATTCAGTTGAATACCCAAGAATTATTGTAGTTCCGCACCTGGCGAAGGCTAGGGGATGTTTCCACATCCAAAGTTCAAAGTCAAGGAACTGTTATTATTATTATTATTATTTTATACCACGACTTTTCACGCCCGCTAGATTCTTTTTCTTTTGCAGGTTTCGTTATAATTATCTAAGGGGTATGTTTTCTTTAAAGTAGTATTATATTTTGATATGTATTTAATACTCAACCTGCTTTCAAGTATTTGACATTCAATATATCAGCATGTTCTCTTACATGTAATCTTTTTTTTTGAATCTTATGTCACTACAAGAAAAACTCTCATAATTCATAGACATTTGATAATGAAATAATGACATTTATAATCAAGGACTATCACCAATAGCCCATTATTGGAGTCGGCTCTAAACTAGAAACGACACTGATATGTTAGCATTGTTAGTGTCTACCCTAGTTTGGAACTGAGACTGAAAATGAGCATCGATATTGGTTCCAAATTGGATGGCAACTTAGAACCGGCACACATACACATAAAAAAAGAGAGAAAAAGTAAGGAAAAAATATACTCCCTCCGATCTAAAATAAGTGTCACAGTTTTGAACTAGGGTTAGTTCAAAACTGCAACACTTATTATGGATCGGAGGTAGTAATAGAGAAGAGGCCGGTGCAACCCTTTCTCCTCCTCCCTCTCCCAGCCAGGCCGGCCCGGCCCAACTACCCCAGCCTTATTTTTCCTTCACCCGACCACCTCCCTCTCCCCTCCCTCTTATCCACTCCACCCCGCTCTCTCCTCCTCACGTGGGAGCGTCGCCGCCTGCGCCGCGCCACCTCCATGACCCACGCCGCGTCACTCCTGGCCCTAGCGAGCCGCTTGCCCCTCTCCGAGCCGCCAGCCCAGCCCAGCCCGAGCCGCTAGAGCATTGTGCCCGCCCCGAAGCCCCCCGCGCCGCTCTCCCCAGGCACGCCGCCCCTCTCCCTCTCTATCCCCTAACCGATCCCTATCCTGTCTCCATTCAAAATCAAACCTCCCCATTTCTATCCCTTCGCCCAACGGCTCGATCCGATTCCTCCGTGAGGGAGCCTCAGGCGCCCGCTATAAAGGAAGGGAAGTGGTGCCCGTGGAGGATGCTTGCAGAGGAGGCGGAGAAAGCCCTGGCGTCATCCTGCTTCATCTACTAGATATCGAGCCCCGTATACTCCCGGAGGCGTGAGAAAAAAAAAGAGAAACCGGCAAGCCTGGCTCCGATCGAGAACTGCACTACGGCATGCTCAAGGACGCGTCCGAGCAGATAGATAGGTACACCCGGGGAGTAAGCGTTTAGATGACCCTGAACCTCGAGTAAAACCCCAGATGCAGCTTTCTTTCTTTTAGGGCACTTGGTCCCGACACTAGGACAAGTTCAAGACGCTGGGTTTCCACAGGACTCGCCGCGCAACTGCAGAGGGTTAACCCGCCTCAGCCCTCCCTCATTATCGCAGGGGAAAATCTACAAGTGTCCCCAAGGAAATGGCATGGCCCTCGCCTGGGGCGTAGCCAAGCCCTAGGCCATAGCCTGGGGGCGTGGCAGGTAGTTCCTTTGTTGACTGTTTATCACTGTAGCATGAGGTGCCTGGGGCGTTGCTTTATCCTGGCTACGCTACTGCTCAACAAGATTGGTGAAATTAATGCAACAGTGAGAAGCTGGTGAGTGTAAGCTCGGAAACATCAGATATTCATATTCGAGAGAAAACACCTGTATGCAAAGTCAACATTCGCGTCCCAACTAAAATAAAAATTGATATGGAAAACATCTTAATTTATTTTACACATGCAAATACGAATGTCGTTCTTAATTTTGAAGCAAATGTGGATATGGAAGTGGATAATATATATATAATTGAAAACAGTAAATAATATCGATAGAGAAATCCTTTCAAAATAGTCGGTTCATACTGTAAATTCTTTAAATCCAAAGTATAACCAAAATGCGTTTATGGCATTGACAACTGCAAGGATTTCTCTATCAATATTATTCACTGTTTTCAATTTATAGCTACCTGAGGCATATCTGCATATTTTTTCTTCTGCCTTAGCGGAATATTTATTTGGCTTTTGCTTTAAAATTGCACCCCATCCTATTTTGGATGCATCTGTTTCAATTATAAAATATTTATCTTCTAGAGGTAATTCTAAGGTTCAAATTTTTAACCTTTTCCTTTATGGCCTGAACTAATTTTATGTCTTCAGAATTGAAATATTTTTGCCATTCTTTCTTAATTTAGCATATAAAGGTCCAGCAAGCTTTGCTAAGTTATCTATATAATTCCTTGCATAGTTTACTATTCCTAAGAATTGTTGTAAAACCTTCTTATCATTCATAGTATCAGGAAATTTAATATCTTCTTAGCAATATGCTCTTGTAGGTATATTTTTCCTTCTCCTATTTCATGTCCTAAGAAATTAATCTTTTCTTTACAAATTTCCATCTTCTTTTTTGACAATATTAACCCATTTTGTTCTACCTTTCTAAAGAAGACTTCTAGTGCGCAATATGCTCTTTGTAAGATTTTGAAAATACAAGCAACTCATCTACATAGACTAATATGAATGCTTGGTTTCATTAAATATATTTTGCATTTTTCTTTGAAATAATGCAGGGGCATTTTTTAATCCTAAAGGCATAACAAGCCATTCGTAATGGCCCTGCGGACATGTAAATGCTGTCCAAGGATCGACTCTTCGGCCATTTTTACTTGCCAAAAACCTGCTTTTAAATCAAATTTGAAAAGAATTTACTCCCTTGTATCCTATTAATCCATTCTTGCTTATTGGTATATTGTATGCATCATCTATGGTATTATCATTAAGTCTTTTATAATTAATAACCATTCTAGATTTGCCTCTTACTTCTTCAGCATGATTTCTAACTATAAAGGCTGCAGATCTATGAGGACTTCTGCTTTCTCTTATTGCTTTTAATTTTAACAATTCTTCAATATGCATTTTAAATTCTTCTATGTCTTTGGGAGTAGTTCTATTGGGCCTGACTTTATTATGTAATCTGGGTTTATATATTAATTTTGCAAACTATAGAATTCTTATCCAATATTTCATTGGTATTTCTCCAATGATTTGTATATCTTCTAGTCTTTGAACAATCTTGTCTATATCTTTTTTGGATTTTATGTCTCGATACCAATTAGGTGAAAAGATTGCAACCCTATACATTCTGTGCAAGTATTTTCTATATAAAATTCATCTAACATGTCACAAACTTTTCTTTGCAGGTTTCAGAAGGTTCTGCTCCTGGCATGTATTCACTGTCTAGATTAGATATTTCTACATTTTGTAATGATTTTCTTTGTTTTCTAACCTCAGATATGTATGGAACATTATCTTGATATGGAATGAATGTAACGCCTTCTTCATGTATAATTGTGGTTTGTAAGGACTGTTGTAAAAATCTTAATCCTAATATCATGTCATCATTGATTACTGATAAATCTCTGATAGTAATTTCATCTATTATATATTTAGTGCCATTTATAAGTTTCAATATTATATGCCAATTGGTTATGAATTTTCTTTATTCCTGACATATCTGTGGATACTTCGGCTTTACTATTTTCGATAGTCTTTACTATTTCAGGACATCTTGCAAAATATTTATCATGAATAATATTTTTTGTGCAACCTGTGTCTAATAAAGCCAAAATTTTATAGGAAATATTTGGTTTTAATTTTTTTAACTGGATTCTTATTCCTAACACTTCCTTAAATGGTAATCGCACTACATATTTATTTCCAAAGCTGTTATTGCATCTTTTAGTTGAATTAACCTATCCCCTTTATTTTCCTTATTGTTACCATTTGATCTTTTAATTCAGTATTCTTGATGGTATTATCTTCTTGTTCTATTTTACCACTATTAGTTTCTAACTTATTTTAGCTCTTCTAGTTCTGCTTCTAGTCTATTTATTCTATTTTCTAAATTTCTAACCCTGCTTGATAATATTCGATCTTCTGGTTCGTACTCTATTTCTTGTCTCCAAGCTTGGTTACTAGCCTTTAAACATGAAGCACAAGCTTGTCTTAAACATAGGCTACATGTAGATCTATTTTCTTGGCTTGGGTAATATATGCAAAAAGCGCATTTAATGTTATAATCACCTTTACCTCTAACCCAATCATGCTCGCATTCTAATTGATTCATCATTTCAATTTAAACCAGCTATTTGATCTATAAAATCTAATTCATCTTCACTTGATTCTTCTTCTAAAATCTCATTATCTAATTCATCAGTTTCTATAATTGAATATATTGATTCATCATCCTTTATTTCTCATCACAAACCAAATATTTTCATTAATACTATCGATAATTAGAACTCTTTCTTGTTCTTCATATTTACTAGAGTACCTTTTCTGATCTTTGTTAGGACAAGTTTTACTTAGGTGATCAGGTGAATTGCATATAAAACACCTACATGTCTTATCATAATTCTTCCTAGAATCATATCTTCTAACATTCTTTTTATGCAAGTAAGGGGCTCTATTATCGGACCTTCTTAGGAAATATCTTTTCTTTGTTCTAAAATTCCTATTATCTCTATTTTGGGGTTTATGATATTTTCGGTTTCTATATCTTTCTTCCCCATATGTTAATGGTATTTGAATAATGTTATTACAGAAATTATAATCGGACTTTTTCATAGATCTTTGTGCTTGTATACTTGTACATACCTTTCTTAGATGTTTAAACACAAACGTTATGGCTTGAGAAATATTTACTATATTTCCATTTGATTCTTTCTTATAATCTTCAAATATTATAGACCCTAGAGGGTCAGGCAATTTATTAAAGTATCTTTCAACTACCCCTTTATTGTATCCTTGCTTAGCTGTGGTAGCTTATATAAATAATGTTGAGAGAATTCTTTTATACCTCTCCAATTGGTTAGTGTTAATTTTTCTATTTCTCTTAGCCTTTCATTTTGTAATGTTGTATATCCTATTTCTGGGTCTTCGGCTATAACCATATTTGATATCACATTGGCGAAATTATTAGGATTACTTCCAGCCCTTTTTAAATTTTCATATAGCCGGATATTCTTCTACCCAATTTTCCCATAAGACTTGACAGACTCTCCTAAAAAGGTTTCAAGATATGTTAACATATCTTCAACCTTAGTACCTATATTGTGCTGATTTTGTATATATTTTTGAACTATTAGACCTTTCCAAATGCTAAGTATATTTGGCCAATCCACTGGGTCATGGGCTGCTAAATTTAAAATTGCACCATCGTTCCTATAATTTTGAAATGTACTGGTTTTTCAAAATCTCTCTTTTGCTACCCATGTGCTATATTGTCCTGGAATATATGTGGTTGAAAATCACCAGTTTCTGGGGCGCAGGCCAAACTCCAGCTCTTCTAGTTGGTCTTTCTCTCTCTTCTCTTTTCATAGAGGTCTCGCCTCTTTTTCTCTTAGCAGAGTTATCTACTTCCATGGCTTCCATTGCATTATCTAAATTGTGCAAACCTACATCATCGAGTGAATCTATAAAGTCATTATATTGTTCTGCATTATCATAGTTTTCTTCTTCATACAATAATTCTTTCATTAATTCTCTTCTTCTTCATAACTTTCTGTTAAATTTGTTATTTATATCCCATTGCTCTTCTTCACTTATGGCTTTATTTTTATTATTTTGATCAGTATTAATACTTTTGTTATCTTTTTCTTCTTTTACTATGTTGGTACTTAGCAAATTTGAACTGCGGTGCTAACTTTTTCTCATTTTTTAATTTGTTTAATCTAGCCTTCTCTCTAATGAAAAACAATTGTCTTTCTCTTATCTTTGGCCACTCTGTAGTCATAGAATTATTATATTCCTCTTCTATATGCTTTAATTTTATCTCACAATGCTTAAGTTCATCATCTAAATTTGCCTTCTCCATGCACTCGGAAATTCCCTTATCCTTATTATCATTGAACTCAGAATCTGGCATGAGAGATTCTTCTTCCTCTATGGCTGTAGATTTATATTTGTAAATCTAATGCTACTACTTCCTTCGCAGTTTTGGTAGCTAATATAACTATTAGGCTGCTTTAATTCTTTCTTTTCTATAAGTTCACTTATATTCCATTCTTCTCCCGCTCTTTCTTCATAACTAATTTTTAGAGGACTCATAAATTTATTCCCTTAGACTGCATACTTTCAATGACATCATCTACATTTACTGATATCTAGAATTACTTTGATTAGATAACCTTCCTATAAATTCTATGCTTATTAACAAATTTGTTCCTTTAAAATCTTCATATCCTTTAGTCTGAAATCCAAAACTCATTTTTTCAATAAATTCTTTTACAGCATCATTAGGTCTGGGGCTATATAGGTTATTAACATATTTTCATTCATGTCTCCTTCCATGAATCCTAATGCCGCTTTATCTACTGATTCCCATCTTTTGTCTAATAATGTTATTAAAACTTTTGCTCCTAATTTCTTTCTTGTCATACCTTTAACGCCTATATATACATGCCTTGATGAATGTATTTATACCCACGGAATTTAAGTTCATTCTCATATTCTTGCTCACAATTCTTAATTCTACAGGGTGTGTTAACACACTTAATTCTACTTCTCTAGATATTCTGTATAACCCAGTCCTTCTTTCAAACATACCCATATGATAAACTTGCTGAGGCTTAATTTTTCTCAGCGTATCTTTTTGATATCTTTCCATGTCTCTTTGCATGTCTATCACTTCTTCTAAACTATCAACGTCATCTATGTTGCTGCATGACATTCTATGCCTCATTGTTAGTGGCTTAGAATCTTCTCTTATTAATTGGAGGCTTCTGTCTCTTCTAGTTTTAGATATGTCTATTTTTCTGAATTAATATTTCTTGATGATGATAATATTCCGGATGAGGCTAACACAATTTCTTTGCTGCTTTCTAGATTTTTTAGATTTTCTAAAATCTGGATTAACAACTGCAATATTGTGTTATTCTGCCTTATTATTATTTTGGAATCTTCTTTTGGTGAGTCTTGATTAGAGAATCCTATAGAAGGTATCAAGTATTTTTCTGCTTCTTTTAATGCTTGGTTATATTCGTTCATACAACTATGAGAGGATCAAAGATTTTACCTCTTGCACTAGCAATTTTATTTCAAGTAAATCTTGCCTCGTTTCTGGTCTTGAAGATGATTCTTTTCTTTTGTTCAGGTTATGGTTATATGTTTTCCTATGGATAGGACTTCTTCTTTAATATAATCGTTATTCTTACAAATGGTATTTTGTCTTAACTTTGCTTCTTCTATTTTGCAAAGCTAGGTCAAGTTTACTATTTAACCCAGAGCACCTTTCTACTAATTTTTGATATTCTTGAAATAAATTTGCAAATTTTTGATCTAAAATGTCTTGCCTCTTTCCCCAAGATATCAAGAGATTATATACTAGATCTACTACTAAATTTAACTGGCTATTAGTAGTATGCCAAGTGTGCTCTTCTGAGGAATTTATTCCGCACCTTATGTCAATATTGTCTATAGTTTTTATTACTTTTCACGTATTCACCTCCAAATTTAAATACTTTAATTTTTCAATGATTGAACGTCCAAAACTTTGCTCTCATACCACTATTTTAGCGATACAGTAATTATTAGCGCTTAACTTAACTAGCACGAGAGACAGACAGCTCGTACAGATTCAAAATTCGAATTTACTATTCGCTTTTACTATTCACTTTTACTATTCTCTTTTACTATTCACTTTTACTATTCGCTTTTACAATAGTGAAAACACTTACTATTTGCTTTTACCATTCTCTTTTACTATTCGCTTTTACAATAGTGAAAACACTGTTCAAACAGTGTTTTTTCTTCGCGTTTTTCCTGTTCACACTTAATTCACTTTTAATTATTTTGCAGGATCTTTTAGGCTGGCGAGGCCAACGAGCTATAAGCGGTGTTCTCAGAGATGTAAAAATCCTACTCAGTACTTGCCGTATGCTTAACTATATTGCTTCAGAAGTAGCTAAGCTTCTTTCCCTAGATGTTCTTAGACAGGTTTATAAGGGGCATTTTCTTATCGTCTTCCTAGGCAGTTCCACCCGAAGGGAACACTTCTCTACGGCTACAATGTTCTCATCAACGCCACTCGACTTAAACAGAGAACTACACGCAGAGTTTTCTCCTATAGGATCCCTAGCATAAGAACCCATCCCATATAAACATGCTAACAATATCAAGGGAAAAAACAGAACTACTTCATTTCCACAATATAGAATACATACGGGTTTCCCTTTCGGGAACCCCCGAAGGGTTTACACATAGAGAGGGGAGATTACCTTACTACGGACTCCACTCTTCTACTACAACTTCTTGATTACAATGGATTTTATTGCACTGGTGGGAGTACTAGACTACTACTGAGCAGCGAGGTCTGGTGAACTCTCTATTCGGGATGCTGGGTTGCTGGTGTTGTGCGCCGTTATGTTCTCCTTTCTGAAGCCTGGCTCCCCCTTATATAGGGGAAGAGGAAGCCTCTCCCACTGCCTGCGTGGCTCTTCTCGTGGCTTCTTCAAGAACGCTTCGTGGCACCAATAATGGACGGTTGGTGTCACAGTATCGGCCATATTATTGGCTTTACTGTGTTATACAGTACAAGCCATATAATTGGTACACTGCAGGACAGGTGTCCTGCATTGGTGGCAATCTTCCAGGGCACGCTTCCAGAGTTAGACACCTTAGTGCCTATGCTCCTAAACTTCATATTATTGCCCTCTTCATTCATCATTCATGTTTGAAATCTTTTGGTTGTCCACGAAACAACTTCTTCTTGCATGAATACATGCGTGCTTAGGTGGCAGCACTATTTTTTTCACTGTCTAGCCCGCCCGGATGATTGATAATACATTATCAAATGCTTTAATATGCGCCGGCCATGGTCCTCCATGCCTGATTTATTGAGATATATATATATAGGGTGGGACTATTCAGAAACCACCCTTAAGAGTGCTCTAAATAGCTATTTAGAGCACCTTTCCAACCTAAAGACCTTCTAATCCCGAACCGGTCCAGCCTCCACCTCCCGCACCAAAAAAAAAACTACCTGCCCACGTCCGCACCAAATTTCCATGGACGCCTCACTCCTCTTCCCACCGGCAGCCCTCCCATCCACCAGCGCCCTCCACCACCCGGCGCCGTCCGGCTACATCTCAGGCCGACGGCGCCCTCCACCACCGCGCGCCGACCCGGATCCATCTTCGGCCGACGGCGCCCTCCACCACCGCGTGACGCCCGGCTGCATCCCCGGCCGACGGCGCCCTCCACCATCCCGCGTCGCCAGGCTCCATCCCCACCACCGCCTACGGCCCGCGCCCGCTTCCCATCTCCACCGCGCCGCCGGTCCCCATGGAGCTCCTTCTCTCCAGATCCGGCCCGGCCTCTTGCCGACCGCCGAGTCCGGCCTCCGACGGCGCCGCCACGGGCCTCCGTCGTGCCGACGACGGCACTAGCGCGCCGGCCCGGCACCTTCCTCCTCAGCGCTGTCCGCGACCATCCACCCCGAGCGCACCGGCCCCAATCCCTTCGTCCCGACCACCGGCGTCGGCCCCCTTCGCCATGGATGCGCCTCTCGAGGCACCCGACCTGCTCTGTGCGTCGCCCCGGAGGACCCCGACCTCCGCCCCGTGCTCGTCGACGGGACCTCCGATGAACCGGAGCCCCTCACCGGCCGGCGGCGGCCGCAGCTGCCGTCGTGCCCACTGTCTCCATCGCGCAGCCCTGCTCGCTGGACCTGAACGACCGCGCGGTCCACACAAACGATTGGAGTTCATCCGGTGTCGTTCCAGTAATCCAGCGCCATTCCATCACCGGCTCTTATATTGTCGTCTTTCTGCCAGCGTTGGCGCCGGTGGTCGAGTAGCTGTTTAGGAGCACATCGACGGCGTGTTGGTGACGAGGAGACCCTTCTTCTCTTCCGAACTTCCGTGTTCGTTTTCATAAAAAACCAATTCATTGACAGAAAAATATGTTCACAATAGCTCATATTTTGATTTTACTGCTTCTCGGAAGTTTACTTTAACCGTGTTTGGAGTTCACTATATCGAAAGTTTATCTCAACTGTGTCGGAAGTTTGCCTTTTATTTGTAGTTCCCTTAACTATTTGAAAGTTTGCTTTTTATTAGGGGAGACCACTTCGAATATGCTCGAAGTTCTTCTTGGCCGCGTCTGCTAATTTGTTTTTTTCTCGGAAGTTCATCCGAAAAATATACCGAGTAGTTCCCTAACATATATCGAGAAGTTTACCATAGCTAATTGTCGTGTCTCGTTGCACGGACACCGGGAGTATAGGATACCCCCTTTTAGGTTCGGCACGGGGCGCGAAGGAGGCTGAGAATCGTCTTCTTGGGCGGAGTCTAGATCAAGCTCTCCTCTCCACGATCAAAGCATGCAACCAAAGGGACACAAGGAGCTACCCAGGTTCAGGCCGCCCGGAGGCTAAAAGCCCTACTCCTGCATGTCTGGATTGATGGGTTCTTCATAGTGTGGCTTACAATGGAACCTCCCGGACAGGGTACCCGGAAGGGTTTTGGCTGGAGGTAGAAGAAGGACAGATCCTGACCCGGAGGAGATCACCTTCCCCTCTACCTTCGCAGCCCTAGTCTAGTCTTGCTCTGGTTCTAGCTTGTGTTTGTCCTTGGTTCGACCTTCCCCTCCTCCGTGCCTTGGTCCTCCTTTTATAGGCTAAGGGGTTGCCACAGGGTCACGTGAGGGGCGTGAGGGACCTTCGGGGTGAAGGACCCTCCTCATCTAGTTTAGGGGAGACGTGGCCTCTCCTCAGCCTAGCGTCTCCTTTGGGTTAGGTGGGAGCGTCCGCCTTGGGGTGGACAGGAGCTGACACCACCACGGGACGTGCTTCCCGCCCGCGCTGCCTTCGCCTTGCTTCCCAAGTCTTCCGTGGTGAGGTGGAGTGCTTATCCACAGGGACGTGGGAAGTACCCGAGAGGGAGCCTGGCCTCCTGCCGGGAACTCGGGCTCTCGGGTCCTTCCTGGCCTTCTTGCTTGATTCGGGGACCCGGAAGGTCCCCAGGACCGGAGCCCTTAGTCGACGTAGGCCATGCGTGTCTTGACGGTGAACCCGCCAGCTTGACTTGAGTCTTGGTCTTGTCCATCTTCATCTTGGGCCCACATGGGGTGGACCCACTTTGGCAGTACTAGGGGAACCCCATGTTCCACTGTTGCGACAGTAGCCCCCGGGCATGGTCCCGGCGGCTCTTGCTCCAGCTGCCGGGGCCATGGCCTAAAGATAGGTCAAAGTGGGTCCCGGGCACCTGGTCTTCCTTGCTCTGCTTCATTGATGGTCTTGGAGTTACTCCGCTCGGGGGAATAACTGCGGGGCCCCCTCGATTCCCACTAACGGAAGAACCGAGGAGACGCTTGACAGAGGCACCGCCGTGGCTATAAAAGCGAGGCGCACCCCTGGCCTTTTCGTTCATCTTCTTCCTTAGTCCAACTCCAGGCCTCCCCACAAGCTGCCAGCGCCAATGGCGAGAGCGAGGAGGAGTTGGGCGCCCTCGTACTTCTTCAGCTGCTGCGGAGAGTGGCCCCTCCACTCGTGGTCGAGCTGTTCCGCGAGGTCGTGGGATTCGCGGTCGCGGCGGCCGTGGAGGCCGCGGCACCGCTGCTCCCCTTCCTAGGAGCATGGTTCATACCAGCTTCGCGCCGTTCGAGTTCGTCGTGGATCTGAACCGCAGGCCTCGCAGCCGGCTTCTCCTGCCGGATTCCTTCGCGATGGCGACGGAGGACATCGGACCCTCCGGCTTCTGGCTGCAAGTGGAAGGCTGCCCCAATGGCCCCTCCTGGGCCATGGCGGAGCGCACCACTGAAGGCGCCATGCTTCTGGGTCCGGGGTGGAAGTCGTTCTCCCGTGCCCGCCGCCTGTCCAGGGGGCAGTGCTTGGTGTTCCGGTACGACGGAGATGCTACGCTCTCCGTGAAGATCTTCGGTGTCGATGGCGGACGCGTGGAGTGCTGCATGGAGAGCAGCAGCGGCAGCTCGAGCTCCTACGACGAGGATGAAGATGAGGAAAACTCATCTGACATCAAGGTCGAGGGGAGCTCGTCTTCCTGAAGGCGAGGAGCTTCGGACGGGCGCCATGGAGATCTCGTTGACCTCCTCCTTGGCGGCCTTGACGACGTATTTCTGGAAGTAGCGTCTTCCATTGTACGGCGGTGCTCCTTGCTCGACGGGAGCCAACCTTTTTGTTGTAAAAAAGATCGTCCCCTTGTAGTCCTTGTAAATGAAGAAGATCTTGTTTTCCTCCTTGTCTTCGTGTCGCGTCCGTGTGAATGAGAACGAGTTTTTTGCAAAACGCGCTCCCATTACTGCAGCAGCCGTAGCGTCAAGGGGTAGGTGGAGCGTGGGAGGCCTATAAAAGACCATCCAGACTCCACCCCTTCGCCACATCTTCTCGCCTTGCTCCGCTCCTCTTCTTCCTTTGCCTCCCCTCGTCCCGCAGAACAATGTCCGGCGAAGCAGAGAGGGCCTTGTCCGATGTGTCGACGGCGGAGTCCGTCTTTCGAGGAGCGGCGGAGGCACCCAGCGAAGCTGGAGCCCGAGCCACTAGAAAGGACGAGGTCGTTCCTCGCCCTCGGTCTCCTTGGTTTTCCCCGCGGTGGGGAACATCGCCGGTTCTGCTGCCATGGAGGCATCGGTGGCGCTGGCGACCCGGAAGGACACCATCAAGATGGAGCTGTGGAAGGAGGCCGCAGGCAATCAGAGATTGATCCGCCTCCTCTGCGACCTTGACGATGTCTTCAAGGTAAGGCTGCCTTGGTTCTGGCAATACGACCCTTGGGAAGATCCTGCGCCTTGACTCGATTCTTCCCTTCGTACAGGATGAGGAAGACATCATGGATAAGTTCGTGGACCACGTGCACCTCCTCTGCAGCCAGCATGTGCCGGGGTTTGCCCGGAAGTTCCCCGGCCCATGGGACCCCTGAAGATCCTGCGCGAATGCCCTCCTTCATCCCAGGCGTCCCCGGGAGTCCGGAGTTCACCCGGCAGGCAATAAAACAGAAGACAGAGCTGCACAGCCAGGAGCCCTGAGCTGGCCTTAGTAGCATAGGCTAGATATGTATCCAGGAAAAGCTTCGACTGAATGTAATCAGAATTGTAAATTCAGAATGTAAGTTCAGATGAATGCAATCCTAGGGCTCAACTCCCGGGGTCATTTCCCAAACCTCCCTTGCACTAACGCGCCGTCAAGTTTTCTGAGGAGATCTCTTAGGTGACAAGTACTCTAACCGCCTGCACCGGTAGCAGCACCCCTAAGAGCACTATGCCTTCCGGGAGTCCACTCCACAGCCACGGGTACTAGGCCAGAAGGGAAATCTGACCGTTCGCCGGGGAGGACGCATTACCCCCGCAAAGGTTCTCATCAACTGTCAAGCATGCGCAGGTTGGTGGTATATTGACTCCGAGCGAGATATTATGCCTAGAATGCAAGATGCACATGCAAAGACTTAGCTGGTTTTTGCCGTGCCCTTGATCTACTCTGTCCTTCCCGGGTACCAGCTCCTGAGCCGCTCTTCAGCATCCATTCCTGTCCCGGGAGAGGCGCTACACATAACACACTTTCAGTAGGAAAAGAATGGACCCTCCCTTACATGTCGTGAAAGTGTTTCATCCGGAGCAACCCGCAAGCAAAGTTGAATGTGCATTTCTGTGTTTAGGTTCTTTAAAACACAGCACTGCCCGTTCCACTTCTTACCGCGGCAGTACGGCACGATCAGGTGGCAGCGCCTACTGATAGGCTACTCGCGCTCGACCTGTCAGCCACCGGCACCATGTCAGCCCCCTGCTTGGGGGTTGTTACGGATAACACACTTCACGACAACAAGAGAGGCTCACGGAATTGAAAAACTTATCTTTTATTCCTTGGCGACGATTCTTACACCCTTATACAGAACACTAGCCCCTTGGGCGTGCTTAGTTGACTCGAACTATCTGCGATTCATGTTCGTATTCAGGGGTAGAATTTCCGGAGATTCTCGATGTTCCAGGCGTTGCCCTCCGGCCTGCCTTTCTCGTCCTCCAGATAAACAGCTCCGGGTCTCAGGGTATGCGTCACCCGATAAGGTCCTTCCCACTTGGAGGACAGCTTGTTCATGTTATCAAGCTTCTGCTTCTTGCGGAGAACCAGGTCTCCGGGTTCCAGTACCCGTGAACGGATATGGCGATCATGATAGCGGCGGAGCCCTTGCTGGTATCGAGCAGATCGTAAGGAAGCTCGGCACCGCACCTCTTCCAGGAAGTTGATGTCATCAATCCTCCTCTCAGCTTGTGCGTCTTCATCATAGGCAAGTACCCGGGGGGATCCATGCCTGAGCTCTGTTGGCAAGACGGCTTCTGCTCCATAGACAAGGAAGAATGGTGTTTCTTGAGTGGCTCTGCTTGGTGTGGTTCTGAGGGACCACAAGACACTTGGTAGATGCTCAATCCAGTTCTTGCCCTTGTCTTCTAACTTGTCAAAGGCCTTGGTCTTCAAACCCTTTAGGACCTCCGCATTGGCTCGCTCCACTTGCCCATTGCACCTTGGGTAGGACACCGAGGCAAAACACACCTTGATTCCCAGCTCTTCACAGAAGTTGAGGAAGGATCGGCTTGTGAACTGAGAGCCATTGTCCGTTATGATTCTGTTGGGTACTCCGAAGCGGTACACGATCCCTTCAATGAACTTGATGGCTGCTTGAGCTGTCTGTCTTGGTACTGGCATCACTTCCACCCACTTTGTGAACTTGTCGATGGCCACGAAAAGGTATTCATGGCCCCCGACAGACTTCGGTATCTTCCCCGCGATGTCCAGCCCCCAGACCGCGAACGGCCAGGAGATTGGAATTGGCTGTAGAGCTTGCGCCGGCTGATGTATGTTCTTCGCATAGTACTGGTAGGCTTCACAGGTCTTGACTAGCTGCTCCGCATCACTGAGGACTGTTGGCCAGTAGAACCCGTGACGAAAAACTTTACCCGCCAGTGATCTTGATGCCACATGACTTGAACATGTGCCTCGTGGATGTCCCGTAGCAGTACTTGGCCTTGTTCTTGAGGGATGCAGCGGAGCTTGACTCCGTTGTCCCGTCGCCGGTAGAGCTCGCCGTCGATCATGACGTAGAGCTTGGCTTGACGAGCCACCCGCTCGGCGTCGTGATCGTCCTCCGGGAGGGCGTGCTCCATGATGTACTTGACGATGTCCCGGGCCCAGGGTGGGTGGGTTCCTTCCACCGGTAGCACCATCCGACGGAAAGAAAGCATAGCTTCCTCCGCTGGAGGGGCTGCCGGGTCTTGAGCTTCTGGGCTGGCTACCCGTGTTGTCGAGGTAGAAGGGTCGCCAGCCCCCGGCGCAGATCTTGTCGCGAGCCTCTCGGGTGGGATCGAAGGTCGCCTGAGGACCTCGATGTAGATCCCGGGAGGCACTGGTTCTTGCTTGGACGCCACCTGCGATAGCTCATCCGCGGCCGTGTTTTCTCCCCGTGGGACGTACACAGCCCGGAAGTTGTCGAAGCGCCGCTGCAGCTTCCAGACCTCTTCAACGTATGGTGCCATCTGAGGGCACGCGTACTCCTTGTTCACTTGTTTGATGACTAACTGAGAGTCACCCTTGACGACGATCTTGTTGATGCCGAGGCCGACGGCAGCACGAAGTCCTGCGAGCAGGCCCTCGTACTCCGCCGTGTTGTTGGAGATGTTCCCTTGGTAGTGCATCTGGACGACGTACTTCAGCCGGTCCCCGGTTGGTGAGGTTAGGACAACCCCAGCACCTCCTTTCCCCTTGGTGTAGGAGCCGTCGAAGTGCATGGTCCAGGCGCTAGGATCTTCCTTCCCGGGGAGGCAGGTTTCCTCTTCCGGGTCGTCGAACGCCGTCTCGGTCCACTCGGCCGTGAAATCCGCCAGCGCCTGACTCTTGATGTTGTCCGTGTGCTCGAACTTGAGACCGAAACCTTGAAGCTCCATGGCCCACCATGATATGCGACCAGTGGCAAGTGGGTTCTCCAGGGGGCTTCTTAGGTTGTACTTGGACACCACCGTGATGGGATGGCTTTGGAAGTACGGCCTCATCTTGCGGGAGGCAATGAGGATTGCCAGCAGCTTCTGCATCATGGGGTACCGCTCCCGGGCGTCGCGCAGCACTGCGCTGACGAAGTAGACCGGGTGCTGCACCTTGCGGGTCGCCGAGTCCTGAGAGGGCTCGGCTTCCTCCACGTCGATGTCTTGGGGTGGGGACGAGGTAGCCCCCGGCGAAGTCTCGTCGGAGGGAGATTCTCCATTCCCGACGGGTCCGCGCCGCTGGTGTGGTTGCAGTGACGCCAGGATCGTGAGACCCCTGGTCACCCGGCAGCCTTTTCTTGCACGGTTGCCCGGAAGAGAGTTCCCGGGTCGCTTGCCCTTGATCTTGCTTGACTTCTTCGGAGGAGCGTCACGCTCTACCACGAGCACAGCGCTGATCACCTGGTTGGTGGCAGCAATGTACAGTAGTAGGGGCTCCTTCTCTTCTGGTGCCACGAGGATTGGTGGCGAGGCGAGGTAGCGCTTAAGGGACTGCAGGGCTTCCTCGGCCTCGGAGGTCCACTCCACGGGGCCTGATTTCTTGAGCAGCCTGAAGAACGGTAAGGCCCGCTCCCCAAGCCTTGAGATGAAGCGCCCGAGTGCAGTGATGCACCCGTTGAGGCGCTGTACGTCCTTGACCCGCCGGGGCGCCTCCATGCGCTCGATTGCCTTGATTTTGTCCGGATTCGCCTCGATCCCTCGGTGAGAGACCAGGAAACCCAGCAGCTTGCCGGAGGGGACCCCGAACACGCACTTGTCGGGGTTGAGCTTGAAGTTGACCCGGCGGAGGTTCTCGAAGGTCTCGTAGGTCTTGGATGAGGGAGTCCTTGTACCGGGTCTTGACCACGATGTCGTCGATGTACGCTTCGACGTTGCGGCCCAGCTGTGACCCAAGGCATGCTTGCATTGCGCGCTGGAAGGTAGCGCCGGCTTTCGGAGGCCAAAAGGCATCCGGGTGTAGCAGTAGCAGCCCTTGGGAGTGATGAAGGCCGTCTTCTCTTGGTCCTCGAGTGACATCATGATCTGGTGGTACCCGGAGGGCGTCCAGAAACACAGCAGCTCGCACCCGGCCGTGGAATCCACGATCATGTCGATCCGCGGCAGGGGGAAAGGGTCCTTGGGACAGGCCTTATTCAGGTCTGTGAAGTCGATGCAGAGTCTCCACTTGAAGGTCATGGGTTTCGGTACCACCACGGGGTTGGCCACCCAGCTTGGGTGGGGAACCGACCGGATGACACCAGCTTCTATCAACTTGTCCACCTCGGCGGATGATGAATTCCAGCTTTTCCTGCTTT